>PVKC010012215.1:0-23973 GCA_004027635.1 Crocidura indochinensis
TCTTCAAACAAAATCACATGACTTGAACTAACTAGTACTGCATCCCAACTGGGGTGGGGGTATATGGGAAGTACCAAGACTAAACATGTGTAGGACCACCAAGTAGTTAGCTAGGCACAGAGGGGACCACTTGACCTGGCTGCCCCGAGGGTGAGGGAGGAAGACATGTGAGGTACGATGGGAAGAGAGGCAGAGGGAGAACGGTTTGGTGAAGGGAATTCCCCTGATTTTATGTTAACATGTACCTAAAATATTATTGTCAACAATATGTAAGCCACTATGTTTAAAATAAAAATTGTAAAAAAAAAAAAAAAAGACTGCTAAGTGTGGCCCAAAAGCAAAATAAAAATTAATTAAAAATAATCTGAGAGCATTGTCCACAATCATAGATTATTTAGTGTTTTATTCAGGAACTCTATCCAGCTTTAAATATACTGGTGAACTAAACAGTTCTATTATTTTGTCCATTTATTGTTGTTTTGTTTATCAACAGAATTTGTGATCACAAACTTTATCATAAAATTAAAATAGAACTTGTATTTTCTATTAAGGTTCAAAAGTCTATGAAAACCTTATATGTTGCCTCTCATGGACAGCTGCACTCAGGTCAACATTAGTAAATCAAGTTTTTGATAAACTTCAATTAATATTGAAGCTAGCATGATTGATGTGTGTATTGACTGAGATACTAGAGAAGATAAAAGGAAACATTCAAACATTTTCAAAAGATTATCTGTTGGGGGCCAGAGTGATAGCGCTAGTAGTAGGGCACTTGTTTTGCACACACTAACCTAAGACAGACTGCTCTTCAATCCCCCTGGCAACCCATATGATCCCCCAAGTCAGGAGCAATTTCTGGAGCATAGTCAGGAGTAAACCCTGAGCATCACCAAGTGTGGCCCCCCAAAGAAACAAACAAAAAAGATTATCTGTTGGTTATGAGAATTTGTCCCCTTAGCAAGAAACCTCAAAGTCAGTTTATTCGTATACCTAGGTAAAACAATTTATGTTTCGGAATACAAAGAGTCAGCAAATATTTACACATAAAATAGAATGGTGATGGGAACGTTGCACTGGTGATGGGTGGTGTTCTATACATGACTGAAACCCAAATACAATCATGTATGTAATAAAAAAAAATAGAATATCAGGAAAGAGTTGGGACCGGGCGGTGGCGCTGGAGGTAAGGTGCCTGCCTTACCGCGCTAGCCTTGGACGGACCACGGTTCGATCCCCCGTGCCCCATATGGTCCCCCAGGCCAAGGGCGACTTCTGAGCGCATAGCCAGGAGTAACCCCTGAGCGTCCCTGGGTGTGGCCCAAAAACAAAAAACAAAAAAAAGAATATCAGGAAAGAGTAGAAAAGACAATTGGGAAAACAAAATAATATAAAATTGCAAATTTGTACATAGAAAGATGGTATAAACAGTTTAGGATTTTTAGAAGTCTCCTGATTGATCATGTGTCATATTCCAGCTCTTCAAGTACCTATTGTATGATGAGGTTCTTACTAACTGCCCTTAATGTCTCTTATCATCTCACAGTTTGAGAACCCCAGAGGAGTGTGAGATTGTAGTGAATAAGTGGCCTGACTGTTATTATTGAACATTAAATAAATGTTATAATGGTTGTGTTGAGTAAATGGCAATTTTAGCTACTCAGATGGCCCTATAGATTCAACAGTCCTTATATGTTTGCTTTTCACCTTGTTTGTCTCATTCTGTACAACTGATTTTCACTGGACAAAAGTTGAAGGTGCCAATTTGATTGATATTAGATAATGAAATACAGAAATAGCTTAGGAAGCTTCTAAATTTGACAGATTGATTAGAGAACAAAGTCAAGGGGAATACAAAAGCAATAATTTTAAAAGACAGTGAGTTCTTATGTTCATATACTACTTACAGAATAATTGTTATATTTTGTTGGTATTTGGAACATAATTATAGCGATTTCAATACAACATAACTATTACCTTGAAGTTTTTTATTAAGTAAGAAAAATTTAAATTGATCTAGCAAAGATAGAATCATCTTAAATTTGGGGAAAAATCAAAACACTACTTTTCGAATGAGCTAAAATAAGCAAAATTTATTAGGAAGTTAAATGATAAATATAGAATTAAGACTATAAATGAAGTGGGAAAAAGGAATCATACATACTTTTGAGCAAGTATGTTTATTGGTTTTGGGGGTCATACCCGGCGGCGCTCAGGGGTTACTCCTAGCTCTATGTTCAGAAATCGCTCCTGTCAGGCTCCCTCCGTGAACCATATGGGATGCTGGGATTTGAAACATCTTCTGCATGAGAGGCAAACGCCTTACCTCCATGCTATCTCTCCAGCCCCAAATATGTTTATTAATTGAAAAGTTCCATAATTAATTATATATTAGCTTAGAGGACATGAGTTTTTCTCAGGGCTTATTTCTGGATATGTGCCCAAGGATCCTCACAGTGATCAAAGGCCTCGTGTATTGTTGAGTCAAGAGGCTGGAGCGATAGTACAGTGGGTAGGAAGGACATTTGCCTTGCTTGCAGCCAACCTGGGTTTGAAATCCAGCATGTCATATGGCTCCCTGAGCCTGCCAGAAGTAATGTTTTGCTGCAGAGCCAGGAGTAACTCCTGAGTACTGCTGGATGTGACTCCCCCTAAAAAAAAAAAAAAAAAAAAAAAAAAAAAAAAAAAAAAAAAAAAAAAAAAAAAAAAAAAAAAAAAACAAACAAACAAAAAAAAAAAACTGGATCTGACACATAAAAAGTACCTTATCTGTTGCACTATCTCTCAGGTCTTGGAGACTTTTTTAAAATAGTAACTCCTAAGCTATATATGGTTGTACTTCTTCATTCATTAACAAATACTCTAGGATAATTTTGTCTAATAACATTGAGTTGACATTTTAAAATTAGCAGTCACTCTTTCATTATAAAATCATAAATATTTTCTGAATCAAGATAATTCATAGCTGTTAATGCTGCCCATCTTTACTATCACAAAAAATAAGTTTAAGTAATCATATATTCCCATCTTATTTTTTTCAGTATTACTACCCAGTAATGTTTGGGGTGTTTATGATTTAATGAAACTTTTCTATTTACCCGTTGTCATGTTGACTATTAAAGAAAAACCTTGGATAGTTGCAGGGAGGACTCAGGATATTGACCAGAGCAGAGCCTGCTGGATTACAGGGGGCAAGAGATAGGAGATAAAGCATTGGTAATATATTGCCTGCTTTGTATCTATTCCTTTCTCTTTCTTTTTTGAACCTGGACCTCCCCTGGCCTCCTCTGGCCAGTGAATTCCTTTCTATCTCTCCCTTTTCCTCAGAAAACCCTGGGCAGAAACAGCAGGCCTCAAACTCCAGGATGAATAAAAGTATATTTGGTTTCTACTTCTCTCTTTTTTTTCTCTCAGTCTTGGGTAGGTAGTTGCTACATGTTGGTGTTCTTCAGTGGGCATGAGGCCTTACCCAGTAGCTGGGTCCCATTTGAAAATGCATTATAAGAAAAAGTTAGCAAGAAAATTTAAATCCTTGTAATAGCTCAAGTAATGCAATGATCTTTAATCATAGCAATATATTTATATTAAAATTTGAGAGACAAAGGGATTAAAAATCTTCCATTGCATATAGCTAATCCAAGTTGAATCCACAGCAACACATATGATCCTTTGTGACCCAGAAGGTATCACTGACTACATAGCCAAGAATAGATTCTAAATTTCACTGGGTTTGAAAAAATCTGGGTGTGTCACACCACTGGATATGAAAAACTGGGTGCGTCAATTCCCAAAATATCTATCTATCTATCTATCTATCTATCTATCTATCTATCTATCTATCTATATATATATATATATATATATATATTAATATATATACACCTTTGTAAAGTTTTACTTAGGTCACGTTATCCTGGTTAATACTTTAAAGTTAAAAGGATGAAAGTGATCATCCTCTGTAATATATTACACAAAATTAGGTATTGATACTCTACCAAGAATAATAGCTGTTGCCCTTTGTTTTTGTGCTTATTTGTTTAGTGACAATATTAGCCTGAATTTGTGATCACATTTTATTTTTAGTGGATAAGTTCTGATGGTCAATTTATAAATTTTTGTCTTAATATTTATGTCTGACTTTTAAAAATTATTCTGAGTCAATGCACTTCATGCTTATACTTATTGGAGGGAATTGACAGGCTTCCCTTAAATTTTTTGAGTCAGTAACACACACACCTTCACACCCTTACTGTTCTCAGGTGTCACACTAATAAATTGTCTCTGGGTAGTCTTAATAGGGTAAAAATAATACATGGCAAAGTTACAGATTTTTAAATTGGTCAATAGCTTTGTTTTTACAGGTCATTCTCAGTTCTCTGTTTTCCTGATCTCACAGTTAAACTTCTTGCTTGTCTTCCAGTATTAGTCTTATACCAAACTTTATTTTCTACTGATTTTTCTAAGCCTTTCATCAATATCCTTTTATTTCTTCATATAAAGCATGGCATTATCATTCTTTAATTTTTTAATAGACTACCCACCTCTGCTCCCTTTACTGGAAAGAGCAATTGCTCTAAAAATTGGGGATTTAATTGAAACATGTCTTTCTTGCTTTATCCCAGCACGTTTATCTAGGGTATGATACCTGGGGGACAACCTTGTAGATCAACTCTCCTAATAGCAGAAGTGTCAGTACAGGAATGGAATTGTTAAATTATCATGCAATAATTTTCCACACCAAGCATGTCATTTAGTAACAGATTATTCCAAAGCACTACTTTTTAGCATAGAGCTTTGGGGAAGTAAGGAAATCAGTTTTTATTCACTGCCCTCCAAAATTTCCTAAAAGAGAAGGAGATAGGATTATATCAATGACTGACTCTATTCTATTTAGAGGATGGAGTTAGGGAATATATTTTTACCTATGATTTGAGAACCTGCTATATTAGCTTTCTCGAAGCGAGAATCCTAGTAAGACCCCAGTGTCAGGTCTTTTGCTTTCTAATTACTACTAGTTCCAGAGCTTTTACTGGAGAAATACTTTTCAAGGTGTTTTAAATCAGCCTCCAGGTAAATGTCCAGGGAAAATTTTAAAATAATTTAGGCCCAATTATTTTATATGTTAGACATTTTTTCAAATGCTCTAGTTGCCATTCTACAAATTTCATATAGGAAGTGTTTTCAGTTTCAGATACTACAAGGGGAGTGAACACTGGTGAAAGGATTGATAATTGATGTGTAAACACTTTATCCCTAAAAGGCAAATATGAATAACTATAATTCACAGTGTTAAAAAATTCCTCTCCTCCAAAAACATAAAAACTTCCCCAAGAACAGAAGAACTTCATAGGAGCCCTGAGAGATACTAAGTGGGTAAAGAACTTACTTGCCTTGCATGTTTCTAATCTGGGTTTGATTCCAGGGATCCCATATGATCCACTAAATACACCAAAAGTGACTCCTAAGAGTCTAGAGTAATACCCTAGCATCACAGATTGTGGCCACAAAACCAAATCAAACAAACAGAAACAGCAAACATTACATAAAATAAATTATATTTTAAAATGCATATATGCTACCATACTGAAAATAACTAACTAAATAAACTTAAAATAATTAAAAGTGGCAGGCAAATGAAAATATTTCACTAAAATATAACTTTTTATGATTATAAATAATCTTTCATAAGAAATATAAACTATTTGGGGGCCGGAGAGGTGGCATGGAGTTAGGGCATTTGCCTTGCATGCAGAAGGATGCTGGTTCGAATCTCAGCATCCCATAAGGTCTCCAAGCCTGTCAGGGGCAATTTCTGAGTGTAGAGCCAGGAGTAACCCCTGAGCGCTGCTGGGTGTGACCCAAAAACAAAAATATAAATAAATGTAACTTATATGTATTGGGGTTTTTTATGCATCTAAAAATGGTGAAAATTTTGTTATTTGTATACAATTCAAATTTATTTGATATTTTTATTACTTAATTGCTATGGCAAGAACCACCAAAACTGTGGTGACTAAGAGTAATAGTAGATATATTTGCCTTGTGCATGATTTTAGAAGCAATACTTTCAGACAGGCATGTAGTACTTTAACAAATATAAATGTTTCTTAACAAATATGAATTAAATAAAGTTGTGGCCTAAAGGAGTAAAACCACTGAGATTTAGAAACCAAAGACACCAGAATTACCCCAGAAGATTACTTACTCCAACAGGAGTAAGTCTATAAGAAATAAAATGAAATAACATGTTAAGAATAAAAATGAAGATCATCAAAGTTTTAAGTTCTACATTCTCTTAACAATATCTTAGCAACAGATCCTTGTATACGTAGAAAGACCCAATTGAATTCAATTTGGGGTAAAAAGCCTATAAATTTATAATAACAATATGACTGTCTAATGCAAATAGAATTGATATCTTTAATTTATGTCCAATGGAGGTGGATCGCAGAGAATAAAGCAAACATGTGGAGACTAACATAAGATTGACCAACTATCCAAACTTCAGGGTCCCCTGGACATCTGTGAGTGAGCATCCTGGCTTCGTTCTTTAGATACAGTATGTTCTTCCACTGTGGTTTCCAACATACAAATTATAGTTTTCATTGCCTTAAGAACCATCAGTAAACACATCAAAATTCCATGGGCAAAATTAAGAGTACTGGCTAAACTGTTTCACCTAGCTTACCAGAACTCAACCTTAAAGTACAGAGATAGGACATAACAGTTTTCTATTCCACTTTTACCTGTTAAAAAAATTATTTTACTCTAGTCTTTCCTGGGTGCATTTTTGCTACCATTTTATTCTCTAAGACCTAAGCTGTTTTTGCCCCAGGAGACTACCCCGATATCAGGGTTAAAGTTATGAGGCCTATTTCCCATACTTTGTATTTTATTTCTGTATTTTTGTTTGTTTTTGAATCACACCTAGTAGTACTCAGGGGTAATTCATGGCTTTGCACCAGGAATCACTCCTGACTGGCCCAGAATTGAATTGTGTAGGCAAATATCCTACCCCCTGTTCTGTCTTCAGTCCTTTCTTACTATGTAAGTACAAGGAGTTTGCATTTCCCATTACAGATTCACATGCATTTCAACTTAAATGTATTCTCTCACATCTTTACAACCTTTACAGTCTTTATAATAGAGAAATATCTCTTTAATTTTACTCTCCTCATGTTTCCTGAATAAAGTTTACTTCGCTATTTCTCTCTTTTTTGCATCATTTTCTGTTAAGATAGATGATGAATCTAGGATCCTTAATGGAGTCAGGAGTTACTTTTTCTTCTGTGTTGGAATCCACAGCTCTCCAGGACTCAGGTGGTCTGTAAAAACACCTGTGCCCGAAGATAGTCATGGGCCTCTGGTACACACAGCTTGATCACAATCCAGTGAGGATGTAGGATGCTTGTATATATATTGGAGAGGGTTTCATATAAGATGTTACCAGTACAAATTCCTGACTGGCATTTCCCTGAATGACTGCAGTGAGGAAATCTGAATAGATGCAGAAAATTATCTTCAAACTAAACCTCATATGTTGTTCACTTCACCCAAGTACCACCATTTAAGAAGATATCTAGGATTCGGGTGATACATAAAACCATAAACCTTCAATTATTAAGCAATTTCAAAAAATTTAACTAATAATTTAAGAATAGTTAAGATTATAATACATAATTATTTATATATACAATTTACATATGCAAAATTATATTTATATATGATTATATAACATGTTATATGTCTTATATACTAACATAATATATAACATGTTAACTATTCAATATTCTTAAATTATTTCTTATTTCCATAAATTCTGTAAATATAAATTGTACATAGAAATATAATATATAACTATATAATATATTATATAAATATAATAAATTAAAATCTATGAAAAATAGAATAACTTACATTTTAGATTAATTAATTAAATTATTTGATTATTCATATTATAAATAATATATTAATATATTATATAAGTTATATGCAATTAAATATATTTATATATAATTTGTATATACAAAATTTATGGAAATACACAATAATTTCAGAATATTAAATATTTAAGAATATTTAAGAATATAAGGGGTTAGATAGATAATACAACAGATAGGATATTTACCTTGTACATAGCTAATTTCTGAGAGCTGAAACAGGAATAAATCTTGAGCACTACTAGATTAGGCCTAAGTGTCAAAAAATTATCAGTAAGTTTTGGTTTTGAGGCAATGCCCATAGTGCTTAAGGCTTGTTCTTGAGTTTAAGCCCAGTGAATGCTCCTAGAAGGGCTCAAGAAAAGTAGAGTTGTACAGGGAAATTGAACCTGTAATTGCCACATACAAAGCAAGCACTACACCTACTGAAATAGCTGTTATTGCCCAAAAGGTTGTTATGTATAATTCAGAGCAGCTGATAAATCTAGAAATATATGCAACAGAAAATGTTGAAATGTATTTTAAAACTCATGCATAAAGTCATTTAATGGGCCTAAAACTATATATTTTAAGAATCAGTTTCCATAGACTAAAACTTTTTATATACTTAGCTGATAACTAGAAAGTTAGAAAGTAACTTTCAAATAAATGTCAAACATTTTAGCAATTTCACCCCTTCCATTTTCTCCCTGAACATTTAGGACTTTCTGTCATTAGAAAAAGTTAAAATAAACTAACTGATACTTGTAGTTTGGATAGGAAGTTTTCATTTTCCTTGCATTATATTGCCTTTGAGTTAATACATAATCCAAAAGACAAACGAAAAAACTTCTTCATCACTAATTATTAGGAAGATGAGAATAAAAACAATAATGAGATATCTCACACATATAACAGAGACTGTTATACATTTAAAAAAAAGAACAGCAACAGTCAATGCTGATGTAGATGCAGGGAAAAAGGGACCCTCATTTGCTGCTAGTGAGGATGTCAACCAGTTACTCTTTCTGGAAAACAATATAGACATTCTCTAAAAAGCTTAGAAATTTGAAATATAGTATGGTAATATTACACAAAGGCAATAGAGATAAGGGGCAAGAGGGTTGCCCCATGGTAATAATTTGTCAGAAAGAGAAGGGGAATGCAGTTAAGTTAAAGAAGGGAGCACTTAGACAATGAGTTGGAAATGATCACTCTGGACAAGAACTAGGTGCTGAAAGGACGTAGAATTAGTATGCATGATAATTCGTCAGTAAATGTATTACAAAGCATAATACCTAAAAGTGAAAATGGTAAAGAGGAGCGAACATGGGAAGAAAAATATCTGCCAAAGAGGCAGACAACTGGGTTGGTGCAGGAAGAAAATTCAGGACATTGGTGGCAGGAATGGACATAGGTGAAGGGATGACTGTTGGAACATTGTATGACCAAAACTCAATCACCAACAATATTTTATATCTCTGTATCTTATGGTGAACTGGTCAAACTTTTATTTAAAATTAAAAGGATACAAAATTTAATAATTAATTTAAAATTGTGAAAAAGGTAAACATCTAGAAAATAAACTTCTTTTCAGCCCAGCAACTCCACTTCTTTGAATATGCACTAATTACCCAAAAACAAAATGAAGAAAAGACACTTGGACCTCTTATGTTCTGTGCAGCACAATTCACAAAACCAAAATCTGGAAACAACCCTCATGCCCAAAAGTAGATGACTGGATAAAGAAACTATGTTACATATATACTTTGGGATATCACTCAGACATAATAAAAGATAGAGTTATGCAATTTGCTGCTACATGGAGAGAACTGGATAGTATAATGCTGAGATAAATTAGACTGAGGGAGAGAGAGCAACACAGAATGACAATTAGAACGATTTCTTTCTAAGTGGTTATAATGATGAAATAACAAACACACAAAGATAGTGGAAAGCAAAATCATGAGAATCGGTATTTAGTGAGAAATTTGCCACCAGAGGAGACAGGTCAGGGAGAGAGCAGTGATTGGTGAAAGTGCTCAATCAGGAGGTGAAAGAAATGTGAGATGGTAAAGCGTTATGTATAAAACCTTAGCAGCAACAATTCTGCAAAGCAGAATGGCAAAAACTTTAAAAAGGAAAAGGAATTAGTGCCTTTTGTAGAAGCAGACTGTGAGGGAGACAATATGGTTTGAGGGGGTATTGGTAGAGAGAAGTGGTTATGTATATGTAGTCTTTGTCTATCTTATGTACATTTTATAATGTACTAACATAACTATTATATTCTTTTTTTTTTTTTGGTTTTTGGGTCACACCTGGCAGTGCTCAGGGGTTACTCCTGGCTCCATGCTCAGAAATTGCTCCTGGCAGGCACGGGGGACCATATGGGGCACCGGGATTCGAACCGATGACCTTTTGCATGAAAGATAAACGCCTTACCTCCATGCTATCTCCTGGGCCCCAATTCTTTATTAACTTTACCTGTTAAAATATATCTTTGCGAGGTGAGAATTTTTAACAGCCTTACAATGATTTACAATTCTATTTTAGGTAGATCTACTTTATTCATATATATATGTATATATATACATACATACATACATCACCATATTCACAAAAAGATAAAGCTCTCTCCTTTTTTTTATTTTGGTTTTGGGGCTACACCTGGTGATGCTCAGGGGTTACTCCTGGCTATGTGCTCAGAAATCGCTTCTGATGTGGAGGATCATATGGGATGCTGGGGGATGGAACCGTGGTCCGTCCTAGGTCTGCTGCATGCTTTCTTCATATGTGGAATATAAAGTAAAAATAATAAAGAAAGAGCAAATGACCAAAGGCATCAGAAATGGAGTTTTTTTCTAGAGACCTGAGCTCTCTTATTTGGGCAAGATGGTAACATGGAAGCTCCTAGAGATACTCAAGGAGGGAAGTGAACACACTGGTAAGGAGTAAGGTTTGGGAGCAATGCATGCATAGAGAATATAGATAACAGTATTGCAAGTTCTCATGCCTCAATAAAATGGTTAAAAATATTTAAAAAGAACACTTTTTCACTGGTCAGGTCAACAGTCATATGGTGAATATAACAACTAGTGGAGACTTCACAGTAGAGCCCTTCTCCCCTTGTAGTATTTTTGCTCTTAATTGCCATACTAAAAATTATGCATGCCATGATGTTTCTGTATCATTTTAGATATGTGACATATTCACTATAGCTGCTTGGTTCCACATTTTTATATTCTCTCTCATGAATATGTATGAATTTCCTAAAAGATCAATAGAATATCTATAAGCAGTTACCCCATTCTATTCCTACTAGATACAAAACTTGACTCTTTCTCCCCTTTCTTTGAAGCTGAACATCAGTCTGTGCTGAAAGACGCACTTACCAATATAAGTTGTTGGTAAAAATAAAAACTCTTTTTCTATTAAATTATTCCTGTCATTTACTGAGATCGATGTTACTAATCATTGATTTATACTAATTCATGTTATGAACTAAATACATTTCACTAAATCAATACAGTATAAAATACATTTAAAACTATGCATATAAAATAATTTTAGTAGTTCATATAACCTAATATATATATATATATATATATATATATATATAGTCATTGAGTCTATGCAACTCTAATCAATATAAAAGAAAAATCAACAAGTATTTTGAGAACATATCTTATTTTAATTGAACCCTGGTTCATCCACTGGCACTATATGTACGCCTTCCTTTAAACACCTCCAGGATATAGCCTAGGATGGCTCCCGAGGGCACCACTGGATCTGGTCCTAAGACCAACCTGAGCACTTTCCTGTTAACTCTGGTGGATGTGTTACTGTAGGACTGAAACACAATCACGTCTCTAGTCTTCCTTCTGTCCCTGTTGGCTGATTAACATAAGGAGTGGACATCAGGCCTCTTCATCACTATTGATCCCACCCCCAAAAGAATGTTTAAGATTTGTTCATGTAATTCTTGGAAATATAATGATACGTATTTTGATTTTCAATGTTGATTTTTTTCAGATAGCTCTAATTTGAGTAATATCCATACATAATACATAATAATGCAGTTTCTCTTTATTGGACATAATGTACTCAGTTATCTCTGGTTACCTCTACTCCTTTGTGATGTACCATCTATTTCTTGATAATCTTATTTAGAAATATTATGTTGGTTTTACAACAAGAAATAACTTTGAGCACCATTTATGAGTTGGAAAAATTACTCTTTCAGGGAAAATAGTCACCCTTAAAATTTAGATCTACATATTTTATAACTACAAAATTTGTATTATATTGCATACATCACTTTTTGTTATATGCTAATTTTTCAATGAGTACTTTTTAAAATCATCTTTCCCACCTTATTATTTTATAGATGAGAAATCCACGATATGGAAAGTTAAAACGACTTTTCTAAAAATAAGAATTGTCCAGTAAGGCTGGGTTTCAACCCAGCAAGATGCTTTTTTCTGAAACTTTGTATTTTGCTACAGTTCTTTAGAATGCCATTCCAGTAATATTGACAATTTCCGGGCACCCTTAAGTCTTACAATAAGTACAATAATTACCTTCCCCTGCTTTATTGCAAAGTTTATTATAACTAGGATCTAGGTCTGTTTTTAGCAATTATATGTTGGATAAAGAATCAGCTTGACATATAAGTGATACGTGATTACTGCCCTTTACTATCTCTTTTTAGAAGAGATAAAGCCTACCTAATAATGCTAAACAAATAAACTTTCACCAGGCTAAAGTGAGTTCAGGAAAATACATCTTGAAAACAAAATGTGACATAATAGTTAAACCACTGGTGATGAAGTTGTTCCAAGTAAGTTCTTAGTAAAAAGGGCTATTAAGTAAACTAAAGCTAAAGTTGACATTTCCATAGCCCCCCCTTCTCTCCAGCCTCTATTTGAATTTAGACTGTCTGCTGATGGAAAATGTTTATCAAATGTGGCATAATAGATGATGTATAAAGGAAATCAATGGTGATATGAGTAAAATGATTAAACTTAAGCACATTTTATCATCTAGCCATTAATTTTTAGTATCCATACTGCTTCCTGTAGGTTCCAAAATTTACTTAGTACCTAGAGAGCATTGATTACACTTTTATATTCCCAATGAATTTACCAACCAAACAGCTTTTATATTCCAACATTTCATATTGATTTCAAGTAATTAGGTAGAAAAGAGAAAATTGTAATAAAAGCTTGGCAGGCACATTTGTGTCAGCCACTCTAAACTACATAAAGGGTATTTTGCTTAGTGGTCATATGAGTAAACATTAAAGACTCCATCTTGCCTACACTCATACTTCTTTTTTTGTTTGTTTCCTGTTTTGTTTTTTTGTTTGGTTTTTGGGTGTTATCTTTTTTGTTTTGGTTTTTGGTTTTTTGATCACACCCAACAACGCTCAGGGGTTACTCCTGGCTCTATCCTCAGAAATTGCTCCTGGCAGGCTCTAGGGACCATATGGGATGCCAGGATTTGAACCACCTTCTGCATGCAAGACAAACGCATTACCTCCATGTTATCTCTCTGGCCCCACATACTTCTTATAGCCTTAGCTTTTGCTTTGTTTGAAAATTCTAAAAGACATTCTCATATGTTTAATATTAATCCAGACCCATGGGATTAAGAGGGATAGTGAGATATGGCGGATAGAATAGGAATATTGTGTCCTCTAGGAAGATTTTTGAATGTTATTATGAAGATCTTGAAGAGAATGTTGTCTAATTATTTTAGCTTCTTTTTAAGCAAGAGAGAATAATATGGAAGAGACAATCCCCAGAGATTCATTAAAACAATAAGGTCAATATATAGTCTCAAGACAATACTTATTTCCCTACTAACTCTCTACAAATATTTTTCCTTCTAATGTACTTTTTCAATCAGACCTATTTCTACAACTCTTAGTCCCTCTATCAGGGAGAGATGTTTTGGTAGGAGGACAAGTCAATGAGAAATCAAGCTTATCAGGTTTCTAGTGCTTGAATAAAACTTTGTGTTCACATTGAATTATTACATTACATTTTTTATTTTATTTTCTTGTTTGGTTTTGGAGACTACCTCAGAAAGTACTTAGGGCTTACTTTTGGCTCAGGTCTCAGAGAAATAGAGTTATTTCGAATGGCCACTATCTCAGGTATTTGAGATTACCTGGAGCTGGCTGCAACAAGGAAAGAGAAAGAATTCCTGTACTTTTCTTCATTACAGAATATTAATTTTTGCATAACTAGCAACCCTTAACTTTCATGTGGTAGGCCTTCAAAATGGCAACTGCGCAAACTCGAACTTGATAATAGTACATTTAGAAAAATATATATAAAGTAATTTACAAAATAAATTTTTCCTTTGTTATTATCAATAAAGTTTTATAAATTAATCAATTCCCCACTTATCATTGCTGGTACTTTAGCCTTAGAAAATGAGCAAATCAGTTTTTAGAAATTATAAAACATTTTGGCTTCAGTAAAGCAGGGACATGGCTTGTCCTCTCTTACCTAAGATTGCCAGCTTTCAGCTGTATGGCCAATAAATGCATAATTTTTCAAAGTTTTGTTTCCATATCTTTGGGGAAAAGAGTAAGTCTATGTAGTTGGCTGAATGCATATATGGTGGCTGCCTAGAAATATTTAATCTGACATTTTTCTTTTTAGTTTCTTCATTTAAATAGTTGGTTTTTCCCGTTAGTGAAAATAAATTACTCTATCAGGAAATTTTTTAATTAAAAAGGAATTAAATAAGCTGTTTTGGTGTATTAACAGGAAAGTGAACTTCACTGTGTCTAGAAAGTGATATTTGTTGAAAGTAGTATTTGTTTAAATTCATTACAAAATATATTTGCAATAGAAAATCAATTCCTTCGTATGCAGAGAAAAGTGTATATTTTCTATTGAAATTTTTGGTTTATTTTTGTTTGTTTATTTGTTTTAGGTCATACCCAGTGGTGCTTCAGGGATCACTGCTGGCTCTGTGCTCAGAAATTACTCCCGGCAGGCTCGGGGGACCATATTGTATGCCAGGGATCAAACCAGGGTCAACTACATGCCAGGCAAACCCTCTACCTGCTGTGCTATTGTTCTGGTTCCCATTCTTTTAGTTTTTATTCTATTAGAATTAAATCTAAGTTATAATGCTTGTTTTATTCCAATAATATGTTAGATTCATATTTATATTTAATTTATATTATAAAATATATTAATATTCAGTATCTGGTAGTCTATTATTTTAAATTAATACAATATTAAATTGTACACAATACACATTGCAAAGAATATAATCTCAAAGTACTAGCATTCTTTTTTTTTTTTTTTTTTTTTTTTTTTTTTGGTTTTTGGGTCACACCCGTCAGTGCTCAGGAGTCATTCCTGGCTCCATGCTCAGAAATCGCTCCTGGCAGGTATGGGGGACCATATGGGTGCCGGGATTTGAACCACCGTTCTTCTGCATGAAAGGCAAATGCCTTACCTCCATGATATCTCTCTGGCCCCACTACTAGCATTCTTGTAGAAATATTGGTTATTCAAAACTTTTATTTTCTCCAAATAACAAATTTTGTTCTAGAAATAACATCTAATAGGCTAGTGTGACTGATGATAATTGATCTTTCTATTATCTTGAAAAATCTGAGATCACAAATACTTTTTACACATTATAGTTTTGAAGACCCATTTTATCATGAGTATAATACCACTGTACAATATCACTGGGGCATTTCAGAGCTTACTAGATAAATACAAGTAAGAGGCCATAAATGAATGATGCATAGATTTGCTTATTAGCTTATTATATTTTAATGAATATTTAAAATGGGACCTTTTCTATAATGTAAAAGTAAAATTTATAAATATATATATATGTTTTACCTCATGGAATTTACTAAAAACTAAATACTATGTAAAAAAGTATTAAAAATCTTGAAAAATCTTATAAATTTTAAAATTGCATTCTAATTACTTTTCTCCAGCTTATCTTCAATATACTGTCTGCCAATTGTATATAAGCTACTTTACAACTATATCTTAATTTTTTTTCAAGTGAAACTTTTACACTTTAATTATGATTGTGAAGAATATTTTATTTGTGCAATTTTTATACAATAATTGGCTCTTATCATACTTGCTTCAAACTAAGGGGAATACTAGTATTTATAATAATCAGTGCATATATTTTCTGGTCATCTAACCTGATTCAACAAAGATTAGAAAATGTAAGAAATAAGATTTCCTCAAAATAAACAAATTATATAATTTAATTTTAATATCTTTACTACAAAATTTGACCTGTGAAAATAATAACTGCTGCAGTGGATTTCATTTAATTTCTGCGTTCTTGCTGATGGCATGAAAGATTTGAATGCTGTTTTCAGTAATACAACTATTTTATTTAATGGTTGTTTATTTTACAGATCATGTATGTATTTCATGTATGTGGGGTTTTTATTTGGAGAGCACATCTGGCATTGCTTATGATTTATTCTTGTTCTGTGTTCAGGTACGAACGTGCAAGGCAATCATTCTACCTTCTCTCTAATCATGCTTTATTTTATAAAGAATCAGGGTCAGAGCAGTATTGCAAGCTATAGGGTGTTTGCCTTGCACGCACTAATCTAGGACAGACCACAGTTTCATTCCCTGCACCCCATGTGGTACTCCGAGTCAGGAGCAATTTCTGAGCACATAGCCAGAAGTAACCACTAAGATCACTGGTGTGGCCCAAAAAGCAAAAAAAAAAAAAAATATGTAAGAATATAGAAGCATGTTTATTATTGACTTCCTTTAATAAAAATATTAGATTGAATAACTAGAAAATAAAGTTGAAATACAGAAATAAAGAGAAAAAATTTTAATTATTTGCAAGAACCAAAATTTTTAAAAATAATTTAAGGGAATTACTCTATAATACAGTTACAAAGTTATGTATAATTGAGTTTCAGTCACATAGTGTCCAATAACCATCATTCACCAGTGTATATTTCCTACAACCAATGTCTCCAGTTTCCATCCTGCCCTCCCTCTTGCTCTCCTCCCTGCCTGCTTCTATAGCTGACATTTTCTTCTCTTTCTTTTTCTCTCTCTTTCATTCTCCTTTCTCCATTGTGGTTTCCAAAATTGTTATTGCAGGGGTATTGTGCATATCACTTTGTGTCCTTATAGTACCTGTTTTTGTCCAGAGTGCATTTCCATCTACCACTTTCATAACAGTTTTTTCTCTGCCATAACTGCACCTCCATATCTTTTCTTAAACTTTCTTAATAATAAATTTTTAGTTAAGTATAGTAATTGCAAAAATGTTTGTAGTTTGTTTCAGTCATCAAATGAATATCACCCCTTCACCAGTACAACTTTTTCCTGCCACCAATATCCCCAATTTCTTATTTCCCCCACCCCTACTTTTGGGACAAGCATTCTATTGCTTTCTATCACTATCATTGTCATGGTAGTTGTCAGTGCAGTTATATTTCTAACTGCACTCACCACTCTTTGTGGTAAGCTTCATATCATGGGCTACTTCTTTAGGTCTGCATCCCTATTGTCTCTAGGTATTAAAACCATACTGTCTTTTATTTTTCTTATACCCCTCAGATGAGTGAGACTATTTTCTATCAATCTCTCTCTCTCTCTGATTCATTTTATTCAGCAAAAATAGTCTTATGTCCATCCATTTATAGGTAAATATCATGACTTTATTTTTTTTAACAGCTGCATAGATTCCAGTGTGTGGATGTACCACCATTTCTTTAGCCATTCATCTGTTTGAGAGCACTAGGGTTGTTTCCAGTTTCTAACTATTGTAAATAGTGCTTCAATGAACATAGAAGTTCAGAGGGCATTTTATATTGTGTTTCTGTGTTCTAAGAATATATCCCAAGGCATAGTACTTCTGGATCATATGGGAGAGCAGTTTCTATATTTTTGAGAAATATATTGCTTCCCAGAAAAGTTGAGCTAAACAGCATTCCCATCAGCAATGAATGAGAGTTCCTTTCTCGCCACATCCGTGCCAGCACCAATTATTTTGTTCTTTGAGATGTGTGTCCATATTTATGGCATAAAATGATATCTCATCACTGTTTTGATTTTCATCTCCATGATTATTAATGATGTGGAGCATTTTTTCTTGTGCCTCCTTGGTCCTCTCTGTATTTCTTCATTGAGGAAATGTCTTCATTTTTTTCCCTCATTTTTTAGTAGAGTTAGACCTTTTTTCTTTTTAAGTTCTGTCAGTACCTTGGATAACTTAGATATTAACACTTTTTCTGATGAATATAGGGTAATGACTATTGCTTTGTAGTACAATTTAAAGTTGGGTAAAGTGATACCTACCGTCGTCCTTTTTTCCCCTAAAGATTGTTTTAGCTACTTGTAGAAGTTTATTATCCAAATGAATTTCAAAACTGTTTGATTCACTTCTTTGAAGAATTCCATTTCTATCATTAGAAGGATTTAGTTAAATCTATACAATGCTTTGGAGGTGTTGCCATTTTAATGATATTATTTCTCCCAATCCATGAACAGGTATGTCTCCATTTCTTTGTGTCCTCTTTTATTCTCGAAGCAGTGCTTTGTATTTTTTTGTAAAGGTCCTTCACCTCTTTAGTTAAATTGACTCTAAGATATTTGAATTTCTAGACACTATTGTGAATGGGATTGTTTTGCTAATGTCTATTTCTTCTCTATAATTATTTGTGCATAAGAAGGCCATTGGTTTTTTAGTGGTACTTTTGTAATCAGCAACTTTGCTATATGAATATATTGTTTTTAGGTCATTTAGGTAGAGTATTTAGGATTTTCTAAATATAGTATCATGTATACTATCATCTGCAAACAGTAAGAGTTAAACTTCTTCCTTCCTATCTGAATGCCCTTGATATCTTTTTCTTACCTAATTGCTATGGTAGGTACTTCCAGTACCTATATTGAATAGGAGTGGAGAGAAGGGACAGCCTTGTTTTGTGCCACATCTTAGAGGAAATAATTTCAGTTTATCACCATTGAGTATAATATTTTCCATGGGTATGTGGAAATTGGTATCAACTATTTTGAAAAAGTTCTTTGCATTCCTATCTGTTGAAAGATTTCATCATGAATTGGTTTTGGACCTTATTTAATGCCCTCTCAGCATCTATTAATATGGGTATGAGGTTTTATTTTTTCTTTCCTTGACATGATGTATCATGTTGATTGTGTCGGTATGTTAAACCATCTTTTATCTGGGCTGAATACTACTGGGCTTTGGTGTATGACTTTCTTGATGAGATATTGAATCCTATTGACTAGAATTTTGTTGAGGATCTGTACATGTATGTTAACCAAGGATATTGGTCTATAGTTCTATTTTTTGTTGTGGCATCTTTTTCTGTTTTTAGTATCACGGTGATGTTAGCTTCATAAAATCTATTTGGGAGTGTTTCTGTTTCTTCAATTTTATGGAAGAAACTGAAAAAGATTGGAAGTAGGTCCTCTTGAAGGGTTTGAAAAAATTCATTAATGAATTAGTCTGGGTCTGGACTTTTGTTTTTGGGAAGACTTTGGTTACCATTATAATTTTCTCAATTAATATCTTTAATTGATTGGTCTGTTCAAATATGATAGATCATCTTTTTTCAATTTGGGAGGTTATAAGAATCTTAGAATTTATCCATTTCTTCCAGGTTCTCTTGTTTTGTGGATTAGTCTCTCAAAGTAGTCTCTGATTATCCTTTGAAATTTTGTATCATCTGTTGTAATCTCCCCCTTTTTGTTTCTAATTTGGTTAATTAAATTTCTTTCTCTTCCTTTGTGAATTTTGTTAGTGGTTTATCGATCTTGTTTATTTTTCAAAGAGCCAAGTCTTGTTTTCATTGATCTTTGGATTATTTTTTGGACTTCTAATTATTAACTTCTCTTCTAAGCTTTAGTATTTTCTTCCATCTACCTATTTTTGGTTCGTTTTGTTAATCAAGTTCCAATTTTATAAGCTGTACCATTAAGTTGTTTTTATAGGCCCTTTCTTCATTCCTGATGAGTGTTTGCAAAGCTATAAATTTTCCTGAGTACCACTTTGGCTGTGTCCCACAAATTCTACAATTAGTGTCTTCATTTCTCATTTATCTTTTGATTTCTCTTTGATTTTATTTCTGACCCAATGGTAGTTCAGTAGTGAGCTGTTTAATTTCCAGCTGTTAAAAAATTTCCTCTATGTCTGTTTTTATTTCTAATTTCAGTGCATTGTGACCTAGATGGTAGTTTATAAATTTCTATCCTCTTTATTTTATGGAGATATATTTTATGGTTATTTCTGTCAATTATGGAGAATGACCCATGTGCATTGGAGAAGAATGTGTATCTAGTTTTCTGGGAGATGGAGAGCCTAATGTACCTACTACATCTTCCGTTTTTCCTTTTGAAGGTAGTAGATTCTGGTTAGATTTCAGCCTGGTTGACCTTTCAAGGGGTGACCAGGTCGTGTTGAAGTCTCCCACTATTATCGTGTTTCTATTGACATCTTCCTTCAAATTTTTCAGCTGTTGTTTAAATATTTTATTTGGTCCCTCATTGTGTGCATATGTGTGATTTCTACCTGATGTTCATATCCTTTGATTATTAAGAAATGTACATGTCTGACCCCTTGTAACTTTTGAAGTCTAAAGTTTGTATCACTAGTTATTAGTATGCCACTCCAGCCTTTTCTTTTTTCTTTTTTTTTTTTTTGTTTTGTTTTTTGGGTCACACCCGGCAGTGCTCAGGGGTTACTCCTGCTTCCATGCTCAGAAATTGCTCCTGGCAGGCACGGGGGACCCTGTGGGGCACCGGGATTCAAACCGATGACCTTTTGCATGAAAGGCAAACCCCTTACCTCCATGCTATCTCCCGGGCCCCACTCCAGCCTTTTCTTAAGGGATTGTTTGCTTTGATGATTATACTCCAACCTTTGACTTTGAGTCTATATTTGCTCTGAGTATTCCAATGTATTATCTGAAAGTAGCAAAATTTTTGGATCAGCTTTTAGATTCATTTTCCACTCTTTGTTTCTTAACTAGTGCATTTAGTCCATTGATATTGAGAATGATAATTTGTCAAAGTGTCATCTTTTAATAGGATTTTGGTGTGTCTTTTGGTCATAAGTAGTTTTTTGATATCTAATTTGTGTAAAAATATCAGTTGTACATAGTTTATAAATTCCTATATGTCATTCGTGAAAGATACAAGGTGTATAAATTATGTAGAACTCAGAAATTTTCATTTTTCTGGTATCCTAGAAAACTGATATACCACAACTTAAAAATAATCGGAAAGTCATGGTACAAAAGTACAAAGTCTGGCTTCATTAATATTTTCAAATTCAAAGAACTTCTGTCCATACAAAAATAATTTTAAAAGAATTTACATATACTTTATATGAATTTACATATACTTCTTTGTGAATGTTATGAATTAATATACATGTTGATTTTTGTTTTTCTGTGGAAAATATATTTTAGAGCAAAAATGTCAAAGATAATTTATTCTCTAAAATTTATCCAGTGTGATACCAATTTAATTAATCCACCTCTTTCACAATCTCCCACCTCTATAAAAATAATCTACTTTAGTTGACATTTGCAACTCACCAAAAAATAATTCGCTCAATAAAACCATATGTTTTATTTTTTTATCTTGGGCTTTATGACTTACAACATTGTTTATGATAGGTTTCATACATAAAGTGCTCTAATACTTTATTCTATACCAGTGTGTCAGTCTCCTTAGAACTTGCTTCTCTCTTTTTCCTCTACCATGTAGAACAGTTCTTCAATTCTGATTGGTCATTTTATTTGTTTATTTTATTTTTTATAACCCAAATATCATATAGATTATTATGTATCTGTCTCTCTAGTTAGGACTGAGGAGGACCTGGAAGCAACATTATCTTTGGCCCAGGAGTATAGATATGTTGGTTAAATATTGGCTTAGATGTCCTTAGGCACCAGTGAGGTTTTCCTAGACGTAGTAGGGCTATGAAATGGCAGGTATAAAGTTTTGATGATCTAAGTTGAATCTCAGACATGCTAGATGATTCTAGTATTAGAGATATTCCTCAGCCCATTTATGTATATACTTTTAGAAATAATAAAGCTTGAAATTCATACATATGATATTTAAAACATAAGCATTTATCCCATTTTGAAAGAACAGCATCTTATAATTCATATTTGAAAAATTCTCAGGAATATGCTCTGTAAAATCACCACATATGCCATATGTCCAAGCCCAGGTAAACAAGTTTGAATCAGGGTTGCAGACGAAATAATGCAAACCAGGCTGAGGGTGAAACACGTGTAGTCTGGCAGTCTTCTACCTAGTATGGAGAGCAAGCTGCCTGCCAGAATTGCAATTTTATTGAGTACAGAGACTACACCTGGGTGGAGCAAAAACCCAACCAGGTTTATAAGTAAGGCAATCTCTGTTTTGGGTAAATCCAAGTTGTAAAGAAACATACAAAGAAAACAGGGATGATCATTTCTCATTGGGGTAAAAGAAGATGTAACCCAACAATGCTCTAGACATTAACATCCTCTAAAACATTCATTACTGATTCAGTAAAGATTTAGTATCTGAAGAACATTTAATCTTAAAAATTAAAAACAAACTTGACATTTAACTGAAAATACTGTAGAGTGATTCAAAGAATTATATGGTTATTGAAAATTCAGCCATAGTTGTGACTTTATCTCCAATAATTGAAATGTTGTTCAATATTTTCTTTCATATCTAAGGGTTAAAGATTGTACTCAATTTAAATGGTTACAAAAATAATAGAGTGAGAAGCAATAGTAGTTATGTTTATGCTATGATACTTATGCTGAAATCAATATTTATAACTCATTATTAGTCATCTAATTTGTATAATGCATATCCTATATATCAATATCAATCTATTTGGTGCTCAATAGAATACACTTTCTCTCAAGGTAAGAGTATAACTAACTTGAAATCTAGACTAATTTTCTTTCAAATCTTTCATTATTTTAAGAATTCTATATTATTTAATATCAGTGGCTCAAAATATAATTGATTGGAGAAGAGATTGTACCTGACCCACACTGCCCTAATACTCTCACATACACACTTCCACTTGCCCCAAAGAAAGCAATGTCTACTATTGATATAACAGTATCTTGGAGATTGAGAATAGTTCAGAGGGCTGATCCCTAGCTTTGCAAAGAACCTGGGTGAAACAAAACAAACATAAATCCAACCACAGCATTATTTGAACCAAAGTCTGTTCATTTTGATTTTTAGCTTAGATCTTTAACCATGCCATACACTTACAATTAAATTTGTGTTTTTTAAATTATATTAATTTATAGAACATATGGTTTAGGATTTAGACCTCTGGAAAATCCCTGTGTCACCTCTATTATTTGGGGGAGAACTTTCATTTCTCAGCACAGTTGTCTTCACAGGAAACAAATGACCATTGTCAAATTCTCCTGTGGCAATATTTATTGATTTTTAACAGTAGAAGTTAAAGCATCATTCAAGCTGTGATCAGTTAATTTTGCATGTATAGACAAGGTGCTGTATAAAACCCAGTGATTAGTTTACACCTAGTTTAATTAAAGGACAACACATGTAGTGATTCTACTTATTTACACACATGCACACAAGACATATGACTAGTTTAAAGATATTGCTAAAATGTAAATATTTTCTTATAAAATAGAACAATGAAGGAAAATAATAAGCACAGAATTATCTGTAAAATATATTCAGGCATGGACATATTAGCAATAAGAATTATTTCAGGGGCAGGAATAATATTACAGAGGATAGGGTGCTTGCCTTCCACACAACCAACCTGGGTTCAATCCCTGGATTCCAAGAGTGATTTCTAGTGCAGAGCCAGGAGTAACACATGAGTGCTGTTGGGCATGGCCCAAAAAAGAAAAAACAGTAAAGAAAAAAAAGAGAAAGGAAGAAAGGAAAGAAGGAAAGAAAGAAAGAAAGAAAGAAAGAAAGAAAGAAAGAAAGAAAGAAAGAAAGAAAGAAAGAAAGAAAGAAAGAAAGAAAGAAAG
>PVKC010012216.1:0-23966 GCA_004027635.1 Crocidura indochinensis
CCCTCCCTTTCTCTCTTTCACTTTTTCCTTTTGAGCACTGTGGTTTGCAGTACTGTTACTGAAACGATACCATGTATATCACTTTACCTCCTTACAACACCCAGTTCCTGTCCAGAGGGATCATTTCCAACTGTCATTGTCATAATGGCCCTTTCTCTGTTCTAATTGCACTACCCCTTCCCCAGCCTTTGTGGAAAACTTTCTACAATGGACCAGTCTTACTGGTCCTCATTTCTATTCTCTTCAGATATTATTCTCATATAATGTGGGGTTTTTTTTTATATCTAACAAAAAACTATCTATCTCCCTGACTCATTTCACTCAGCATGATACTCTCCATATCATCCATGTATAAGCAAATTGCATAACTTCGTTTTTCCTAACAGCTGTGTAGTATTCCATTATGTAGATGTATCATGGTTTCTTTATCCACTCACCTGTTCTTGGATACTTGGGTCGTTTCCAGATTCTGCTATTGTGAATAGTGCTACTATGAGCAAATGCAGATGCCTTTTCTGCATTGTGTTTTTGTACTCCTAGGGTATAGCCTCAGGAGTAGTATTGCTGGGTTGAAAGGAAGCTCAATTTCTAGTTTTTTGAGAGATTGTTTTCCAAAAAGGCTGAATGAGAGTCCCTTTTTCCACACATCTGCACAAGACATGATTGATCATTCTTATTTTTTTATATGTGTCAGTCTTTGTGATGTGAGATGTCTTGGTTGTTTTGATTTGCAGCTGTCTGATGATTAATTAAGTAGTTAGCTATTAATTTCATTTTCATATGACAAATGAAAATTGAATAATCTTGATTTTATTTTGGAAATTTACTATTAAAATATAGCAAGACAATTTATTTTTATATTAATTTTACTATTTATTTTATATTATCTTTCTAACGAGTTAGTTGATGCTAATTAATTTTTTTATGATTTCTGTAGGAGTTTTTATTTGTACTGTAGTGTCATCAGCACATATACTTTTACTCTTCCTGTTTGGATGCCCTATCCAATTTCCCTGGAGATAATTGCTAGGACAACATTGATTTATAGTGATTAGAACATACATCTCTGGGAATCTTAGAGAAAATGCCTTTTATCTTTTATTGCTATGTTTATGTTAACTGTGGGATTTTATTAGATATTCTTTATTTAATCAAGAAGTTGCCTTTATTCCTAGTTTGTTGAGTGCTTTGAAAATGCAGAGGTGTTGGTTTGCTTGAATTATTTTAATCTATTAGAATAATCTATAATTTTTGTTCTTTCTTCTATTAATAGGATGATCTTCACTGTTTATCTTTTTTACTTTGCAAAGGTTAATGAAACTTGCACCTCTAGGATAAATTCCATTTGCTCATGGTTGTGTAATTCTTTTAAGAAAATGTTAAATTTGGTTTTATTTTGAACAAAGATTTGCCTCTTGACACCACAATATGATTGTGACTCAAGAACTGCCATGATCATGTGACAGTGATACAACCATAACAGTATAACAAAAGTTAGGGTTTGGCCCTCCTTAGTCAAATAAGATCAAGAAAATTGTGGTTTCAGGGATGCGTTTGGTTAGTTGGCCTATGACTGGGTCTGGACATAGAATTAATCCCAGAAGACTGCATCAGAATGAGGAAGAATGAGAGTCCTCCAAAGGAATATTGGGCATTTGATAGGTAGATGATTGAAAAAATTGGCTGAGGGCTAAAGAAATAGTACAGAAGTTAAGGCACTTCAAATTTCAAATTTCAAACATCGCCTACAGTCACCCAACCACCAGGAGTGATCCTAGAGTGAGTCAAGAGTAATCCCTGGACACTGCCAGATATGGGCTCAAACCCCATCCCAAAAAGGAGAAAAAAAATAAAAAAATAAAGATGTGATTTGTTATGTTGTATACACCCACTCCTGAAAATTTGTATATTAAATCTCCACCCCCAGAACTTCTGGAGATAATTGGAGATAGGGCCTTTAAAAAGATAATAAAGGTAAAATGATGATAGAGTTGAACCAAATCTGATCTGACCCAAATCCTATGAGAAGAGAGAATTAGACATATGGAGATACCAGAAACGTGTTCACAGAGGACAGGTCTGTGACTGCACAGATGAGAAGGGTATTTGCAAGCCAAAGAAATGAATGTTGGAGGAAACCAGCCCTACTGACACCTTTGTTCAGGAACATCCAGAAATGTGAGAAAATGGGCCCAGAGAGATAGCACAGCAGTGTTTGCCTTGCAAGCAGTTGATCCTAAACCAAAGGTGGTTGGTTCGAATCCCGGTGTTCCATATGATCCCCAGTGCCTGCCAGGAGCTATTTCTGAGCAGACAGCCAGGAGTAACCCCTGAGCACCACCGGTGTGGCCCCCCCCCAAAAAAAAAGAAACGTGAGAAAATAAGTGTCTGCTCTTTAAACAGGAACTGACTATAGAGGCAACAGAAATGAACATAGACAATAAAAATAATAGATGTCCGTCTACAGGGTGGAATCAAGATCCCAGGTGGGACAGGGTGTTCTCAGAGAGAGGGTAGAGAACCAATGTTAAAGTCTATAGATGGTGGGCAGTGACCCTGGAGGTGATGCCTGACTAACAAGACAAACAAGATTGAGTTTTTAACAGAAGACTTGGAAAACTGGTATTATTTTTCAAGTCATGGGAATGTCTGGACTGAGCTAGTAAAAATTTTCTTGCTGGATGTCTCTAGACTTGATCACAGAAGGAGCAATAGTCATAGAATCAACTAACATTTACTATCTGCTTCCTTAATTTCCAGGTCTATGCGAGGCATATTCTATGGAAAATGTTATTTAGTCCACTGAACAACACATTGAAACAGATGCTGCCATTGCTTTGTGTTTCTCAAACCCCAAAATGTCAGAGGTATGACAATAACAACTATTGAATAATATGAGTTTAATCTAACCTCAGATCCCACTAATAATAAGTGCATCCCTTATTTATACAGAAGATGTTTTGTGGTCCTTGGCAGGAGCACTGTAATAAAAATGGCTTAAACAGAGGCCAGAGTGATAGTGCAGCTTTTGCCTTGCATGCAGCTTACCCAGGACGAACCTGAGTTAGATCCCCAGCATCCCATATGGTCCCCCAAGCCAGGAGCGATTTCTGAGCACATAGCCAGGAGTAACTCCTGAGCATCACCAGGTGTGGCCCAAAAACAAACAAAAAATGATTTAAACAGAATCCAGAGCAATAGTAGAGAGAGTAGGCTGCTTGCATTGTATACAGAGGCCTGGGTTCTACTCCCAGCATTCCATATACTCTCTCCAGGAATGATCCCTAAGAATAGAGCCAATAGTAAGCCTTGAGCACTGCTTTGCATGGTCCAAAAACAAAACAGAAATTATTTAAACACTGCGCCTCACACAAATTAGCTTCTTTAACCTCATTTCACTTTACTACCTGTCATGGAACATTCCAAAGGATATCCTGAGTATAGCCCCTGCGTACATGTGTGTGACTCCACAATTCCCCCACTCACATCAACATCATCAACATCATCATTATCCACAGCTTTGCTCAGTTTTGAGCCTTCCCCCTTCAGGAGACATTAGCTCCAAGAAACAGGACTATTTCTTGCAAGGTCCCATATCACCCACTGCTTTTTGATTTTCACAAGTCCTGAGAGGCAAAGGCTCTAACCCTCCTATCTAACTTCTAGTATATCCATAAAAGCCCCCCAAATCCTTTATAAAATACCCAGGGACACTTGTTACTTGTGCCTTCTCTCTCAACTCATGAATTCAGGACTCTCTGTGTTTTCCTTTTCACATCTGAGATTCACTATAAGATATTTCAAACAAAAAATAGTTGATATTAGAGTCTTGCAACACTTAATGGTGGTCCAAGTATACAATAAGGGTCCTATAACACTAACCATGAAACCTATGTAAAGTAGGTCAGATAGTCCTGATATCTAACACTCTTAGATGCTCACGTGAGGACATCACCTACTAATGCATTTTCAGAATGCAACCATCATTAATCAATGCTCAACCATGTAACAAATCCCCAGGTGATCTCCTCTTTTGTGAATAGAAGTAATATTTCTTCCTTGTTAGCTAAAATCAGTTTTTATGGAAACTAATAATACAGGTGCTAGAGAGATAGTACAGTGGGTAGGGCATACAGCTAATCAAGGTTTAATTCCTGGCACTCCATATAGTTCCCCAATCCATACCAGTATTAATTTCTGAGTAGATAGCCATGAATGACACAAGCATTAGCTGGTATGGACCCAAAACAAAACAAAAAATAAGTTATTATAGAAATATTGATTATTCCCTTCTCCTACTACCCTCAAATACTGACACAAACTACTCCATTTATGAAACTTTTGCCATAGATAAATGTGCATGTAAACAACACAGTATTTCAACATGTTTTAAAGCAACATATAAGTGATATTTACCATAATATCCTCTTAACACATTTATGCAGTCAGTTTTTTATTTATTCATCTGCTTCTGTGCATCCATGCCAATTGCCAAATAGAATTCCAGCATGGGAGATGACACAACTTCTAGGACCATGGAAGTATCCTATTATGGACTTTTTCCAGTATGTAAGTTTTACAAATTGCTCTAATAATTTTGTGCATGATTTGAGCTGGATCAGGAGGATATACATATAAATTTTTGAGAAGTTGCCAAATTTCCCTCTGAATTTATTATAAAATTTATGTCCCCACTGGTCAGTAATGAGTAGCCACTGACTCACAGCAAAGCATATAGTTGTCCACATCACTATCTTCCAGCAAAAATGTCAGTTTCAACTCACGTTTTCAACAGCAATATCTCTTTTCCATGACTGACTCTAAGAAGCTTCCTTTCAACATCCTTCTATTCCCTATGCTGACTGAGTCTCAGGGTAAAACATCCAAAACATTCCTCAGGTTCTTCTGGTAAGTCAGCAATTACTTTCTTATTTAAATATAATTTATCTAATGCATGAGAGCTATGTCTAGTTGAGGGAACAAACAACTTGCAAATCTATGAAAATTGCTCAAGTAGCATCTAAAATCATACTGTATTTAGATTACTCAGTGAATTATGGTTGAAAATCTTTTCTTGGACTTAGAAATTTTTCGCCAGCCCCAAAGTCCACCTTTCAAACATGCACTGGATTTATTCTTATTTAAGATCTTTAATCCAATTACTCAAGCATTTCAGTCCTGCTTGACTAAAGAGCTTTATCATGATATAAAATCACCACCAGCCTCATTAATAAATAATATGAATTGATTCCAGTTAGCCTGGGGCTGTATTGTTGTTATGCAAAATAATAACCCAAAACACAAAGTAACTAAAACAAAATAATTACTAACAGCTTGGCTCATTCATTCCAAGCAAACCAGCTAAAAAGAAAATTGGATCCAAGAATCCCTGGTAATTTATGGACCACTGGATGAATCTGTGTGATGTGTAGATTTCAAATGCCAGGGAATGAATAGAGAAGGATTCCTGACATCATTGTCACCCGTTTATGTCTGATCAAAACCCTTGGAAATGGTAGAGTGGCAAAGGCTGCAGTTCTGAATCTAAACTCTGTACTCCAAGGATTATTTCCTCCATTTCTTACCTGTTCCTTTAAATATTAAGGCACCCTAAGATGTAAGACAAATTCTTTTGTGGCAGAGATAGAGTGGCTAGTGTCAGTAGCGGAGATGGAGATGGTAGTATATGAATATATTGGTGGTGATGAGGTGAAATGCCATGAGAGTGGAGGAAGTAAAAAATGTGCATGTGGTAAAGGGGAGATAATGGCTCTCCTCCTAAAGAAGCTAGCAGTGCTGGGAGAGGTGGTGAGGATGGTTGAGGAAGATAGAGGTGAGATGGTAATAGTTGCAGAGGTGGCAGAAGTGAAGATGAAGGTAGAGTGGTGGAGAAGATAATGATGGTGACAGAAGTCAAACAGGAGGTGGAGACCTCTTGCTAGAACAATGATAATGAGATGAGCTTTATTAAGAAGGAGCAGTCAAGAAAAAAAGTAAAGGACATTAACATATATGAAAATCTAATAACTTCCAGTCATTGGGGCCCACCTAGCATAGAGAGAAAAGGAGCTGAAGAGGGGTTTACTCCTAGGTTCTCCTATGACCAGGGTGGTTGTGACCCCACAATTAGAATGCCCAAATAGCCCTTTGGGAATGCAGCTTCCTGCCTCCCCTTGACCTGCAGGCCAGACTCTGTGGTGCCCAAAATCTGAACTTGAATATGCCCTCTGATGACCTCAGTGGGTCATTGTGGAGAGCCAGGCTTAGGCCATGTGTTACTGGGGCCTGGGTCATGTGTGACTCTTCTTTTTGCTGGTTGTGACACATGTTCCTGCAGGTTTTTTGCCCCTGAGCCCATCTACCAAACCCCATCAGTACTGGCCCATGTCTCCCAGGCACTCCTCGTTCTCTGTCTCCAGGAAGTTCTTGGTCTCTCTGCATGTCAATTTTCCTGATCTTTGATTTTTTTCTCTCTAGTGTCTCCCTATCTGCATCTTCTCTCTCATCCCCTGCTCCAGACTTTCTGCACCTGTTTGCCTCTGCCTTATTGTTCTCTTTGTTCTTTTCCTCTCCTCTCCTGTACCTCGCTCTCTCCCCAACCTCTCTCTCTCCCCACACACACACCATACACACATTCCCTCATCTCCATCCTTCCTGGTGGCCCAGTGGTGCCCAGGACAGATGGCTGCTGTCAGCCTTGGCCAGTGGCTCATGGAATGGAGGAGGCTCCTCCCCTATGGCAGCTTGTCAGCGACCACCTGGGGAGTGCAAACTGTTCTGCCACAAACAGGTCCCTGTCATCACTAAGCTCGGCAGGCCTGCCTGCCTGCCTCGGGTAACCCTGGGCAAGGCCAAGTTCTGCTCTGCTCTGCTCTGCTTGCGCAACAGCAGACTGGAGCCAGAGGCCCAGCTTCACCGGGGACTCGATGGTGCAAGCCTGGCACCCAAGGCTTTTCCCTGCTAGGGGTGTATGGGAGGTGGAAGTCTTCAGGGCACTCTCACTGATTGGCATGTCCCTAACCCCGACACCAGAAGATGGAGAAGAAACTTGCCTTCAGCCCCTGACTCCTGAGCCTGCAGCAGGGCTAGAAGTAGTCTTATGCTACTGATCTGGAATCAGCCATTCTGCTCCATCAGCCAAGTAACACTTAAGGGGTTCCCCAAATTCTGTGTCCCCACCCCCACAACCACTTTCCCTGGAGCAGATTCCAAGGGAGCCTGCAGACACTTTTCCAGGTGAGAAGAAGCAGAGATCAGGGTGGGCAGGCTGCTGGATTCTCACACCCAGAACCTAGACACAACCCGATGTTCCTTTGCATCCATTCAAAGTAAAACTGATGTCACTTCTCATCTCTATAGCTGGGAGGGGACCGTACACATGTCCATGTGCACATTTGCATGCATTTGCACACACAAACACGTGTACACAGGTACATGTGTGTGCACGTACACAGGATAACTGTCTTGAAGAATCACCTGGATGTACAGGAAACAGATATTCCAGGACAGGAGTAGTAGACAGTCTCCCACATGTGGGGCATATCTGTCCTCATCCTGCTGCCCAGAGATCAGAGATGTCTGGGGAAAAGGAAGTGGCCACATTACCCCCTGGTTGTGCTCCTTCTCATGAACACACATGCCCCTGCCCATGCTGAGCCAATGCTGCTTTCCTCTCAGTGGCAGGCTCCAACTGAGGACACTGAAGCTCAGGCACACCTGCCGGGTCAGTCGTCACTGCAGCTGGCCTTGACAAGATGGAGATAAAGACATGTATGCAACTGGCTGTGAGAAAGGTTAGCGAGAAGCAGGCTCTCTGGAGGAATGCAGACAGAGTGGGTCTCCAGACTCATGGTGCTTTTCATGTGTGCCTGTGTGTCAATCACTGCACATGTGTTTTATGTGTGCACGTGTGTTCATGGATGGTGTGTGCATGGCATGTGTACATGTGTCCATTCATATGTGTATAGTTCATACCAGAAAGGCAAGTGCATGTGTGTCCATGTCCATGTCATGGACCGTGTGCTTATGTGTTCATTAGTCATTGTGCATGTGTGTGCATGTTTGACTGTAATATGTATGCATGCCAGTCACTGTGCATGTGCGTGTGTGTGTAGTGAGGGAAGATCTACATAGTGGCTTTCAGCTACCCAGAGCCTCTTTCCCCCTTGGTAGGAGCAGCCCACTGAGCCTAAGGCAATCTTGGTCCCTGTCCTTCCCTGTCCCCAACCCCCGCCCTCCTCTGTCCTAGCTGGAAAGAGGACAGGATGGCAGGAAGCAGTGGGAGAAGGCCCAGCTCATGTTTCCCTTCTCTTCCTGGCGAGGGTACATGGTGAGCAAGAAGGACAGCTGAGTTGGCAGGTGGGAGGCCCGGCCATGCTGAGGGGAGAGCTGAGACAGGACTGCCAAGGAAATGAGCTGGAGCAGCCACTGTCCTCACACATGTCCTTCCCACGCTTACAGCCCTGCTTGCAGGGCTGAACTGGGTGCTGGAATCTACATACCCTTTCCCCAAACTGCTCTCCAGCACACACAAAGAAAACACACAGACTTACTAGAAAAGAGAAGACATACTCTCATAGGAAGCCATGATATTCAAGGTAACAAGAAGTGTAGGACTCTAGAAGCAGTCCTGTACCCACTCAGCTGCCCGCCTCCCAACAAACTTAGCCGCTGTCCCAAAGTAGCTGGGACAGGCCTTCTGACAACCTCAGTCTGCTAACTGGCAACCTGGCCTGTGAACGAAGGTGCAGATGACTGAACCCAGGCCTAGCTCTCTGGAGCCCTAAGCTAGATTGCTACCCTTTGGGATATGCATCAGATTCTCGTTGTTTAGAGCCAACCTGCTCTGGGTTGGCTGGTTGAGTCATGATAACAGAAGTGAAGCTAAGCTTCCCCTTTGGATTCCACTAATCAATCTGGAGCCAGAAGAGCCCCTTGCTTCCTGCCCTCCTCCATCTTTGTCTCTATTTCTCTCAAGTAGAGACCAGCACATCTTAATGGACGTCTATCAGCTGCTGGTCACATCCTCTCCCATAGCCTTCTTTGCATTGCTCCTCCCAGGACCCTTTGAATTCTACCATTTCCTTTGCAAGTAGATCAGCACAATGTTTTCAATGTTGGCTAAGGGCAGACAAATTTCTGGTGTGAGGATGAAGGAGTTGTGTGGCCAGGAGATTAGATTTTAGAATGAATAAATGGTAAACAGAAGCAGATGCTTGGGTGACTTTGGTCTGTGGCAAATGCAAGAAAGCTCCCTTTCATGCTTTTGCCTCGATCCCTGAGTTTCCTCATCTTCCACTATTCCCAAACCTGCAGGGTCCACAGAGCAGAAAAGGAAGGGGTGGCTGATAGCAACTGAGGCCAGGTCCCACCTTTCTTCCAGCCTGACTGTCCATTCAATAGTGGGCCTGCTAGCAGCAATATAATCAGGGTGAGAGACACAGATAATGCTGAGATCCACTTGCCCTGCCTGGCCAGCTCCACCCAACCAGTGGGCAGATGCCACACATCATGGGGGCTGTCTTCACTGAACACAGAGGGATGTTGGGAATCTGGGACTTCCCTGTAGTCTGCCTACAGACAGGCCTGGGTTTTGGCCAAGAGCAACCTCTATATCACCTAGATAATAGGAAGCTGCAGAGCATAGCAGCTGTACTGGGCTCAGATCCTTCTTCTCAAGAGAGAGCTGCCATAGAGCTGCTGTCTGAATTGCAACACCCCAGAGGATAGAGGGGCAATGGGGAATAGAGCTGGGGGAGGGGGAGCTGTGGGCCCAAGTCGTGAAGGTGTTCCACCTGCCATCACCCTGACCTCAATCTTTCTCTGTCAATTATGTCATGCACTCCCTGAAAATGAGGTGAGTTCCTACATTCTTCTCCACCACCACTAAGCCTCCCCTCCTTTCAGCTCATCTTTCTTCTAGTTCTATGAGGATCAGGAACTGCAAATTATTCGGGCTTCTTTGCCTGTCCTGTGCCTGCACACGTGAGCCTAAAAATACCCACAGCTCCTATTAGCAGCCCTGCCCCCGGGGCCAGCAGGCCTGCATCTGCGCTGACATGGAAATCTGGCTCCCTCATGCCTCTTGGGATTCAGGCCACTGGACCTGTCCTGCCAGGAACAGACAGATACCCACCAGTCCCTAGGGTCTACAGTCAGGAACTGACTTTTCCTTCTGATTCTCTGAGGATGTCCTGTTGCCTCTACCCACCACTGCCTGGACAACATCTCACCCTGGGAGAGGACTCTGCAGCTGACTGTGTGCCTAGGAGTGCTGCCTGGGCTATGTAATGATTGTCCACCAAAACATGCTAGACTACAAGTGTGCACACTATTTGTGAGTCCTAGACCCTTTAAGAGGCCAGTATTGGCTCAGAAAAAAAATGCACTTGATCTTGTTACCTGATCAATAAAATGGGAAGAATTAGATCACTTGCCTTGGGCATTTGTGAGGCCCCACAATTTGTGGAGGCAAGACTGTAGTCCACTACAGGAAATTGGGGGATCAGCAGGGATGGAGGTGTGAGAACTCCTGCTGCCCCAGGGAAGAGAGAGGTGTATCGAGGAACATGCAAAAGGTATTTCAATCTCTCTGCTATAAACACTTGGCAAGGCTGAAGAGGTCATCTCTCCGTGGGCTTTCGTGTGCCACTGGACACCACTGTTGGCCCAGCCTGAGATATTTTGGAAGCGGTGGTGAGAGACAAATTGATTTTCTTCATTTCCATCTGCAGGAAAAGGCCAAGAATGGCACAAGCTTGAAGGACACATGTTTCCAGCTCTGCAGAAGTGAGCTGCTTTCCACAGCTGCTGCCATTGCATGTGAGGTGACGGAGTGACCTCAATGGGCAGAAAGCTGAAGCAAGTATGTGAAAAAGGTGACATGGACAGGAAAAGCAAGACTCAAGCCTCAGGGTGGCAGGCAGGTCCTCAAGAAAAGAATGCAGAAAGGTCAGGAAAGGAAATTCTGCCTCATAGCTGAGTCCAGACTGGGCAATGTGGCCATACTCAGACCCAGTGCTCACCGAATCATGCTCCAGCTGGTTCAACAAAGAGCCAGGAAGGGGCCTTAGAGTTGCCTGTCCTCACTTAACCCCTTTGACCTCCGCAAGGTCTGAAACAATGACACAAGAGAGGAAATCTATGAAAATTCAACTTCAGAGCATGAGCCTTCTGTCCAATTGGATTTGAACACTTACTGAGCACTTTCTGAATATAACACACAGAGGAAGCCCAAGATATGGGGAAAAGGAAAGCTCAGAAATGAGTAGGACCTGACCAACAAGGAGCATGCATGGCTCTAGAAATGATATTGCCATGAAATCAGAGCCATCTTAAAATAATGATAACAGAACCATCTGACAATCTGATGATAGTTTGTTTTTTGTTAAACTAACATTTAAGGGCTAAAATGACAGTACAGAGGTTAAGGCACTTGCCTCGTATGTGGCCAACCCAGATTCCCAGCACTATATCTAGAACCCCAAGCACAGAATCAGGAGTTAAACCTTCTTGGTACTAAAAAGCAAAACCATGGGCCGGAGAGAGAGCACGGAGGTAAGGTGTTTGCCTTGCATGCAGGAGATTGGTGGTTCAAATCCTGGCATCCCATATGGTCCCCTGAGTCTGCCAGGAGCCATTTCTGAGCATAGAGCCAGGAGTAACCCCTGAGCACTGCTGGGTGTGACCCCCAAAAAAAATAAAAATTAAAAATTAAAAAAAGCAAAACCAAAGCAAACCTGAGTCACATAGAAATGTGCTTATCCAATAGAAAGAACTCATTATCCTCATTATTTCATACACACACCCATACTCACAAACACATAAACTTAGCCCCAAATAAACCTTTGTTGCCAAAGGAATAAATCAATTTAATTGTGAATATCAGGATTGAATGCTGTGAATGCATTCAAGGAGGTCTGACAAGATTACAAATAGGCACAATCTTTCTGGAAAGTAATTTGACATTTTATACTATATCTCAAGCCTTAAAATAGTTATAACCTTTGACTTGGTAACTCCACTTCCAGGAATCTATTCTAAGGAAATAGCCAGATGCATGGTCAAAGGTAGAAGCATGCAGATTTTATTATCTAGTTATTTATAAAAAGTAGAAAATGCAAAGCAAACTAAAAAGCCCAACAAAAAATGTAAAAATGAACCATGACACAGCTGTGTCCCAGGTCACCCTGTTCTGAAGTGGAGTTCAGATCCACATTGACTCAGGGTAACTTCCCAGTGTGGATTGACAGGTTTCCTGAATCCAAGGAGTGTGTTTGCAGTGCAGGGTCAGTCTTACAAGTCATGTTAGCTTCTGGCATGGCTCAAAGGTAAGACACTCCAAAAACAAAGGGGGCAAGACCAACTTCAGATTAGAGGTAAAGGCACAAGTCTGATGCTGAAATAAAAGGAAAGGATCCCAAAGAGGGTGTTCAGGAAGTGGTGACAACAGCAACCACTTCCAAGGTTGGTAAGCAAACCATGAGAGACCTGCCTGCCTGTGGAGAAGACTTCTGGGGAGAGCTCTGGTTTCCCATTTTCTGTCCCACTTCCCACTGTACTCAGGGAAGAAAGCGTGTACTGTGGACATAGACCTCCAGCACTCGAGTCTTGGCAGGGAACATGCCAGCCTCAGGAATGACAGCTTGTGTCTGTCCCCAAGGAGTGAATGAAAGGCACCATGAGTCTGAGCATGGGAGACAGGAGAGATTGTTCTGGCAGGTGGCAATTATTGGATGACAGACTATAGGGGTACAGCATCAGGATCCAAAAACTGCTGCCTGTGCAGAGGGGAGAACATAGCCCCAACTCCTGGGCTTTTGTGAAAGCAAGACTCTGCTCTCATTATGATTTTGTCTCCCACATAGCACTGAGCTGTATGCCAGTAAGGAGGGGTCACCTGTATGGGGCAGAGAAATGTCTTCCTATGCCTGCGGGTTCCCCAAGGACAGAGAGATCTGGAGAATTTTGGGGAAGCCGCAGCCTTAAAGGAGTTTGGACACATCTTCCTAGATTAGGCAAGGCACTTGGGAATAGATAGCTGCCTGGGTGCCTACAAGTTCCAGGGACTCGTGATGAGTCCCAGTCCTCACTTCCCAGCCAGTCTCTGCCTGCCTTGCTATTGTTTTAATATATATTAAAGAGTCCTAGAGTTGGTGTGGGGATGGTGAGGCCTTTCTCAGCTAGGCCCAGCTCCCAGAGCCCCTTTGGTCTGGCTAATCTGAAGGTTGCCAGTGACTGGGGAGAAACTCACAAAGCAGTCAGATGAAGTTCCAGGAGTCAGATAGCTTTATTTCACAGTCCTAACCTAATATATACATTTCCTCACATGGCATCTATGCTAAGCTTTTTCCTACCACTTACTTCTCTACTCCTTCTGACCTCTGTTTAGGTCTCTGTCTCCCTTTCAACTGCTTCTCCAGGCTTCTTTGCTAACTCCCCTTGTTGCTGCTGAATCTGATGCTGAATCTCTCTATTGAATCTCCCTGTTGATTCTCAAATCTGCCACACTTCTCTAACTCTCCTTATCCCCTCTCCCCCCAGTTAGCCTACTCTACCCGCCAATTCCAGGTGTGTGTGGTTCTGATCATTCAGGTAGTATAAACAAGCAGTTGGGAGAGGGTATATCCACACCTTGCCAGTGTTTCCTGCATGTGGAGACTCACCATCCCACATGCCAAGGGAGTGGGGTGATGAGGGGGCAAAGAGGAATTGAGGGGCAGAGGAAATGATGATGAAGGGACAGGGTGGGTTATGGAGTGAGTGGGGATAATTGGAAGCCAAGGGGGTGATGAGGAGGCAGAAGGGGCTATGAGGGACAATGGAGTTATAGGGACACCAGGGGTTGGAGAAGGTTGATAAGTGTCATGTGGGTGGTGAGGGAATCAGTGGGGGTGAGGGACTATTTTTATAAGAAACCTTCTGTGAGCCCTAATCCACAGGAAAGCTCTGCAGAGTTTAGGGTGCAGCTATGTGCCCCTAGATCTCTCTCTGATACCACTTCATGTCCGTTCCTCACCCTTCAGACAAGTTAGGCCTTTGGCCACTGCCTTCCACACACTCTTTTTTTTTTAATTTTTAATTTTTAATTATGAGAACAAAGATGCAAAGAAAGAGGACAAGGTAAAGTTACAGTGGAATGACAATCACCCATAGCATAATTCTCAGAAGAAGTCCCCTTGCTGATATCTTAACTTTGAACTTTCAGCCAAAGAACATTAAGATAAATAAAACAGAATCCATGTACAATTACTTTGTCCCTCAAGTCCTTAGATTGTAATACATTATATTTCTTAGCAGCACACAAGGTAATATAAAGTCATAAAACTTATGTAACTCCTTAAACATTAGAGGCATAGTATCTTTTTACATTTCCATGTACATGTATATTAGTTTAAGTTAACCTCAAGAGTTTAAGTGGGGGAGCCGGGAGGTGGCACAGGAGGTAAGGTGCCTGCTGCCTTGCCTAGGACGGACCACAGTTCGATCCCCCGGTTCCCATATGGTCCCCCGTGCCTGCCAGGAGCGACTTCTGAGCGCATAGCCAGGAGTAACCCCTGAGCGTCACTGGGTGTGGCCCCCCCCAAAAAAAAACCAAAAAAAAAAAAGAGTTTAAGTGGGTTTTTTATAAGGATTAGAGTCAAAGAAGCACAGTAAAAACAGTGTTAGAGTGGCAATTGTTGTTTGCATAGGCCCACCAAAATATGAGGGGCATGGAAAGGAATAACCTTGGCCTAAATACAAAGAGACCCTACTCCTGAAGTTTCCTGGCATAAAACCAACTCTAGACTCCAGGCAATATAGATCGTCCAATCCAAGACATTGTCTGTAATGCCAACATACTTTTATTTTTTACACAGTCTCTGTTGTTGGTATCATGTTTCTGTATTAAAGATCGTGGAATCTGCATATCCTACATTGAAGTCAGGATATGGGGGCGTCCTCTCGTTTCACCTCACAATTAAAGGGCAATGCAGAGAGCCCTGTTCTGGAAGCAGGTCGTTGTTGTTAAGTCTTCTCAGTGTTAAGGGAATTCTCTTTTAAGCAGGTCGATGTCTGAGCAGTGGTAGAGTCTTCCGTGGTAGAGGATTGCTTCTAGGTGATGTTATAGACAAACTTGGATGTTTCGCCCACACACTCTTTTTAAAATAATAGTTTATTTTGCAGGGATCTCAAACTCAATTTACCTAGGGGCCACAGGAGGCAAAGTCGGGGTGATCCTTGAGTGCAAAGTCAGTAGTAAGACTTGAACATTGGGGGATGTGACCCAAACAACTAAAACAAAACAAAACAAAGATTCCTCTAGGGCAGGGCCACAAAATGTTGTACGGAGGCCCGTGGGCCGTGAGTTTGAGAGCCCTAAAAGGAACTATGATTTACGAAGTTGGTGATAGTTTCCTAGTGTAACAGAAGCCAAGACACCTGTTCCCCCATTGCTTCTCTTTCTCATCTTCTTCCTCCCTGCCTTTACTTCTTCCTTCTCTCTCCTCCCTAAGCTCTGGGGTCAAGAGCGATTCAGATACACCCACCTCTTCACTACTTCACTACTTGTATTTCCTCCCCTTGCACATTCTTATCTCGCCTACTGTGAGATTCCCAAGAAGAGCAGAAGCCCACAAGATATGAACTGTGAACGGTCACCTGGCAGTGCAGGCCAGAGCCGCGCTGGGCATCCAGGCATGGAGAAGACCATGTGCCTCCGGCAGGAAATGGGGTTCCCTGGGGTCACGCTAGCGTTCCTCCTTCTAGGAGGAGGTCCTAGAGCAAAGGCCAGTCACCTTTGCCGGGGTAGAGGAGCTAGAGGTTCTGGAGTTAGGGGGTCCATATGCCATGGGCTGCAAAACAGCTAAATGCCTTGTAAACACTCCTGCGCCCTAGAGCCAAAGACAGCGCTGCTGGGCTAAAAATAGGATGCTTCTCAGGTCCATCTCCTGACCGAGGCAGGCAGCAGGCCGCAGCTCTCCAGCCTCCCCCTCCGCTGCCCAGCCGGGCTTCTAGAAGGCACCGGGATGTTAAGACTTTCACTGCAGGCCACGCGTGCTGTTAGGTTGATACCTATGGAGTGTGCTCCAAGTTCCAGGCGGGGAGGCACAAAGTGTGGGCATGAGGGAGATCCTGGGCCCGACCCCCCACTATATTTCTCCAAGGAATTTGGGTGACAGCTTGCAAAGGCCACGGAGGGAGAATGTAATGTGGGGCCAGTATCTCCCCAGTATCGGGCAAGAAGCACCAACTGGGACCAACCAGTCCCTCTCCAGGCTCCAGTTCCCCCCAGGAGCTCCTTGCTCTGTTTTCTCCGACTGGCCTCCACGAATGACAGACAGCGCCTGGTCCGGTTTCTGTCCTTCGCGGTGCGCTCCGGAATCCCCCAAAGCCCCCACGCTGAAGGTGGCTGGCCGCTGCGCTGGGGCTGGCGACTGCGCGGCGGGTGCAGGTCGGGTCTTGGCGGGGATTTCCTTTCAAAGGTGACTTAGAGCTCTCCGGGAGGGAGCGCCCTGGCGGGCAGGCCCTAATGGCGTATTTGGCAGAGTCAGCGGAACGCGGCGCCCAGCGGCGGGTGGCGGGGGAGCGCCCTCGCCCTCTCCCGCGCCCGCGCCCGCGCCCTCCCGACTCCCGCGCCGGCCCGCCGGCCGCTCCGGGCCATTTGAGGCGGCGGCAGCCCTGCGAGCAGCCACGCGCGGCGGCCAGGGAGCGCGGCGGCCTCATGGAGCTCCAGAAGGACAACCCGTCCGTGGCCATCGACATGCTGCTCATCGTGCAGTCCGAGAAGCGGCGCGCGGCCCACGGCCCCGACCTCGCCGACGGCCAGGACGAGCCGGGCGCGCTGCAGCCGCGCGCCGGAGGTAACGCGCGCCCGCCCCGGACCCGGGACCCGGGACCCGGGGCTCGACCCCCGCCCGCAGCGACCCCCGGGTTCCCTAGCCTTCCCGACGAAGCCCGGGAAGGTCGGCTCGGTCCCCACTCTGCCCGCGTGCACCCCGGGTATCCACAGCCACTCTGGCGTCCCGTAGCAACGCGCTCGCTCCTGCGCCCTGGGGTGGTGACTCGCGCGAACCCGGGGGTGTTCCTGGCACTCGACAGGAGTCGACCTCCTCCCACCCACCTACTCTGTGTTGGGTGTGGATCTGGACGGGAAGATTCTCTGGAGGAAGGAAGGGGTCCTGAGCGTCAGCCTGCCTCCCTGGGCAGGCTCTGGGGGATGCTCTGTGCGGCTCCCAAAGGCAAGACTCTTGCTGGTTGCAGAGAACTGGAGTGAGGGAGGTAGAGGTCAGCATGCTGAGTCGGGCTTTGAAAGTGGGGACTGACTCTCTCGGTGTCTTTGCACAACGCGTGCAACTCCTGGCCTCGGTTTCCCCTCTCTGGAAAGGCTTACAACATAAGGCACACGAAGTTTGAAGGAGCGAAGTTGAGTAGGGGTGAACTTGAAATGGGCTCCCCCACTCTTCCTAATTCACATCATTGGTACTGAACATTCCCATCAGGAACTGAGGCTGGTGAACAAGTGTCCAATGTTCAAGTAACTGTGTGAGGCAGGTTCCAGGCAGCAGATGTGGGGTACAGGAGGTAGAAACCACCCCTCTAAAGAGTGAAACTTGTAGTAGGGGGTCCTTAGGCTGAAGAAGCCCTGGGAAGCCCTGCATAGATGGAGTGGAGGTGTCCAGGCAGCCGCTGCATTGCTTTAGCAATGTGCTGGACAGCCCGACTGAAAGGGGGTCCTGTGTTCCCCTCTATTAGCAGCACCAGGCCCTCCTCCTGGCCTGAGGCTTGCAAGTCAAAACTACTATGCGATCTCAATCACTGTATGACCTGTAAGTCATACTTATTCACACAGTAACAAGTATTTATATGTTCGAAGAGCACCCACCTACCCAATGAGTCCAAGAGGGACCGGCTCTTCCAGCTGAAGCTGACCCAGGAGCTCCCTGTGACCTCCGTCTGGGGAATAGCAGAGCAAAGAAATTCTCAGTCCATATACTGCTTCTGGGCCCTCCTTGGGGAATGGCCCAGCTGAGGAAATTGACAGTCCATGGGCCCTGTGATAGAACTAAAGTTGGAAAGGTAGTCCAGGGCGTGCAACCTTGCATACTGCAGATCTAGGTTCAATCTGTGACTTCACCTTTGGTTCCCTGAGCCCCACTAGGGGTGATCCCTGAGTGCAGGACCAGGAGTAAGTATTGAGCACAGTTGGGTTGGAGATAAGAAGGAAAAAGAAGAGAAAAAGATTAGAGGAGAGGAGAGAAAGCATAAAAGAGAGGAGAAGACAAGACAACACAATAGAAGGGGAAAGAGAAGGCGAGAAAAAAGAAGAGAAGCAAAGAAGCCCCTTAAGACTCCAGCCTACAGGGCCCTCCATGGTCCATACTTAGGTTAGCTAGCCCAGGAGATTCATGGAGATCCTCCTCCCTGCCCCCAACACACCTCATTCCTAAGGACTCTGGCACTAGAATGAAGTAGAAGAAAGAGGCACTTGGAAACACATTCAGTTGTCCACTGAGCCCACATTTTGGGCCCAAAGTACTCCAGGCACTTTGGCACACTCATGGTAATAGTTTGGTGAGAGAGAAAGCCCCTGCTCATGGACCCCAAGCAGCTACTTCTCCTTGGAAGCCCCTGATGATAGTCTCACAGTTTTGTGGCACTAGCGAGATATGTGTCACTCTTGCCCACCAGACCTACACCACCCGGGGCCTACTGAGCAGTTAGTTCTAGCAGGGATACTGCAGAACATCACTAACTTCTTCAAAGGCCCAGAATACAGATTACATGGCCCACTTCTAAGTAACACTCATAGTTCCTTCCCATTCCAGATCCCCAGCGGGAAATCTTTCCTTGGCTCTTCAGAGCAAGGCCTGTGCTCAGTGTCAGGAAAGAGACGAGTGCAATTCTGAATACAGGTCAGAGCACTTAGTGAAGCTATGACCAGGAGGCTCCTCTACTGTGTCCTAGTAGTAGGGGAAAACAATTCAAGGAACAAAGAATCCAGGAGCATGCACTCCCATGTCCCCAGGATTCTGACTTCAAACAGGTGTTCTTGCTCCATTACAGTCCAAGCATTTTCCCAGCCATGTGTTTAGAGCAATGGTCCCAAGACACTATACACAACTTCTCCCCAGCTCTCCTGTCCCCCCCTGGACCAACACTGCCTGCAACTGACCTGAAGGAACATAAGCATCAAAGGAATTATTTCCTATGTCAATGTGACACAATGGGGCATGAGCATGACATTCAACAGAGGTGGTAAAGAGGGTTCTGAACATGCTGTCCCAGATGCAGGAAAGAAGGGTAAGAAAGGTCTTGGGGGCTCTGAGTGAACTAGAGAATGAGGTGGGGGCTGAATACTCTGGAACAGTTATATACACATACATACATACACACACATACACACACACACACACACACACACACACACACACAAACACGCGCATGCACATGCGGAGATTGCAACCAGGCAATTATCTGTGCCTCTTCCATACCAGGTCCTTGATTTTATTGCAGCTATTCCAAGTGCCAGAGTGTATGCCAGCTCTGAACCAGTAAATCAACCTTGCTGTATCACTTATCGCTACTGCCACAGGTGGGAAGCAGGGTCCTCCAGTCTTTATTACCTTTTGCATCATCAGGTCCCAAGATAGAATGGGATGCGGATGCATCTGATGGGCCATTCCTGGACCACACGTGCCATTGTTTAAGCTTAAAGGGAAGCTTCAAAGGCCATTGTTTCCTCAGCATCAGTTATGTTTGTTCCTCCCCACTACTACCATACATTACACCTCAAAACAAGTGATTGATTCACCCTTCACAGAAATAGACAGACAAAGTGAGTGGCAAATGTCTTCTGGAAGAATGCTCCCAGATTTGTGTGCTGGAAATGTGGGTGTTAAAAAAGGAGCACCTATTGCAAACCTTCTCCCTGGAAGATCCTGATCACCCACCTATCACTCCTGGAAATGAATGCTTTTACTTTCCAGTGTTGTATATAGTTGGGGTTGCATTCATCCACCTTTCACACACACTCCCAGACCATCTTATTCTTAATAGCCTCCCTCGGGGAACTGATCACCCAGATGCATTTGCAATGAGTGGTCCTTGGTTGATCAGGCTCTCTCTACCCAACAGACCCTCACACCAACCTTGTTATTTCATAGGACTCCAGAGTGTTGCCAGTGGAATCCGGAGATGGCAGAAATTAGAAGGAAACGACCCACATGGTAAATTCTCTTTTTACTTCTTTTTCTTTTTACTTCTCTTTCCATCCCTGGAACTCAGCACATTGGAAGCTGGCTGGAAGGATTGAGGCTCTCTGGTTTGCAGATTGATTCAGGGCATGTGATCACTCAGAAAATAGTGCTTTGGCCAAGCCTCCTGGGCCACGATGACCCTGGATGAATTTTCTTGGCATCTAGCCCCCAAATATCCAGGAAGCTGTGGCAGAACAGTACCAAGGACTCAACCACCCTCTAGGGAAGGAGGCATATAATTGGGGGCTGAGGAGGCTTGAGCACTCCTACACACAGGGAGCAATGCCTGCCCATCATGTGAAAATATTTCCAGACAGAGAGGACATACCTTCTCTGCCCCCACACTGCCAGCTGCAGCTCCTGGCATCGAACTGGCCAGGTTCTAGCTGTGGAAAAATCTGCTTGGCCCCCACCGCCCTCTGGCGATAGTACAAAGACCTACCATGAGACAGCCCTACACAGGCCCAGAAGGATGCCCATCAAGACATCTGTGGCTTCCTGCTATTTTTGAGACCCCATACCCCAGCTTATGGTGTCTCTTCTCTCAAGCCTCTGGGGCAAAAGGGAGAGCAGAAAAGAGGAAGGGGGGAGAGGTGGTGTTTGTACCCAGTCTCATACTCGGTCTTAGAGGGAGTCATTTATCCAGCACTAAGGACAAGGGACAGTGAGAAGTTTTGTGGGCATGTGCAAGCTAAGAAGAATCATACCTCACTCCCCAGTAGTGAGGGCTCAGTCAGATTATGACTGTGTGAACTCAACATCAAAAAGTGGTGCAAAGACCAACGTGAGGAAATCTTCCCCCAGATAGTGGGCTCAGAGCTACAATAGAATAAGACTTAGTTCTTTGTGTTAATAATAAAGTGAGGTTTGTGCTAGCTTCAATTCACTCAGCCCTTCACTAAATCAAGTCTATGCATTTGTAACCAGCCAGATGCTAACTGTTGAAACAGACACATAACAAGCCCAACAAGACCCTTGCCATGCTAAATTTCTCCTTGGGGCCAGAGAAGCAGCACAAGCCAAGGGAACATGATCTTCATGTGTGGGACCAAGGTTCAGTCCTGGGCACTGCATGGTTTCTTGAACTCTACTGGATACAGTTCTGAAGACCCCAAGTGCCACCAAGCCCTTTGTGGTCTCCAACTTCAGAGTCCATATAGTCCCCATCCTCTGCATTGTGCAGACCAGGTGGTTCCCAAAAACTCTAAGCACTACTGGGAAGACCCTGAAATCAACAATAAAATAAAATAATCCTAATCCTAAGTGCCACTTACTTCCATAGTCTCCAATACTTTGGAGGGGAGGCACTGTCTGCATCTCTGACCTGTGCATGTCAGGTCCAAGTCATCCTCAAGATGCTCCCCTGAGCAATTCTGAGTCCTGGCAGGTGGACTTGTATGGAGGTATCTTCCTGTCCTTGCTTCGGGGGACAGCAGACTTCCAGACCAGTTCTAACTCTCTAGAGGTTGATGCCAACATGAGTGAAACTCTACTAGTGGATTTCATAATACAAGGCATACCTGCAGACTCCACTCAACCCTAGAGATACCCAGAAGCTCTTGCATACATTACAGTCTGCATGAATGTGTGTGAGTGGATGAGAGAACAGCTACCATGTCTGAGGATGAACGGAGATTCATTTAGGGACCCTTGGGCAGTTTATTTTATCCATAAAAGATTAAAGCGTGCCAAATCCAGCCCATTTTGATTTTGGGGACTCTGGGTTGGACATTGGTTAAAGAAAAATAAAATAGCACAATAACTATTACAAGAGTTCCCAAGAAGGCAGGTGGGGGTCTTGGTGCATTAGTTAATAGGATATAGATTCCTTCTTGCAAAGTCAGCTGGAGAGCTGAGTTTCAGGTAACACAGGGTCAGAATCTGACTTTCGTAGTTCTGGATCCAAGAAAAAGGGCTGGTTTCCTTAGCCCAGTTGTAGTTATCCTGCAAATGGCACACTGGATGCCAAAATTAAAATGACAGCTTCTTTGTGAGTTTTCTGTTGCCTTGTGGACACCCAGCCCTGGAAACAAAGAGGCTTTCCTCTGAGAAGGAATTGCATTGGTGGAAGGAGAAAAAGAAGCACAGAGGAGGGTCCAGAAAGGCACTTTGTCCACCACTTGCTGCCCTGTGAATTCTTGGGATGTTGGGGGAGCCTGGAGCATTTCAAACTTTTCTAAGCAGCAGGTGTCCTGGCTGAGCCAAACCCCATGCTTGTCTGGCACTGGGTTTGGCCTACTATGATTGGCTGCTCTTCCTGGTCCAGGCTGAAGTCTGCCTAGTAGCACGGTGATGCCACAGCTACAGGGAGTGCAGTGGTGCAGCCCCGGCTATAAATACCCACCACATCCCTGCCAGCCAATCATCCTCAGGGAGAATTCCCTTCCATATCCTGTTTCCTCCTTTCGCCAGCAAGCAGACATGCAGCCAGCTGTGCCCATAAGAGGTGCCTCCAGGCCAGGACCACAGCTCAGCAAACCACACAGGCCTGGGTTGACAGAAAGGGCCTGGCCCTCAGCCCACAGGCCATCCACAGTTTTGAGGGTCCTGGGTCTGGCTGCACCTGTTTTAAGGAGTGGCCAGAATAGACTGATATCTTCAGAGCAAGATCCTACAAAGGACGGGAGTTTAACACAACTCAGTGCCCTGCCAACCCACCTTGATTGGCCCCTGGTAGACCTAGGCATAGCAGGCATCAGTAGTACATCAGCATGGGTATATAAGGACATGGTTTGGTTTGAATGAGACCATGATTGGGGACCTTTGGACTTATGTCCAAAGGCAAGTCCAGTTTTTTGCTTTAAACCAGGAGGAGACAGGGGAGAAGCTAGTAGCCAGGTTGGTGGCTGGTAGGAATTTTGTGTCTTCCTAGCTCCCACTCTACCCTCTGAAGCTGAGGTTTAAGGACAGCTGCAGAAGAGACAACTCAATGATCTGAATGCATGCTCTGCATGTGAGAGGGAGGCTGAGTTCAATTTCCACCTCCACATGACCCTAAGCACTGTGCCCTCTGCCAAATAAGAGCAATCTCAATGGAAGACAGCGAAAGTGATGGCGCTTCCCACATAAGAGAGAGGAAGCTGGAACTTACCCTTATGATGGAACTGGGCCAGTAAAAGCTCTGGAGACCTCTTTGCACCCCTGAGCCCTAGAAGATTTGGAGAGAGGGCCATCTCTTGTGATATGAAACCAAAGGGCCCTCCATTCCTAAACCAGGGGTCATTAGATGGCATCTGGTCGCAGTCCTCACCCTTTCCTGCAACTTAACAAAGAGTTGCATGAAACACTGCAGGAAGGGAAGCCCCCCACTCCACATCACAAAGAGGGAGCAAACCACCAGTCATTCTATGTGCATTAGTAATTTGCAGTTCACTGATGGCAAAGTCCTGAGGAGTTAGGAAGTGGAGTGGTAAAGGAACATACACTCGGCTGTGCCATGTGCTTGCGTGTGACTGTGGAAGTCACACATGCAGGGTGCTGAGCACATGCTCAGGTCAAGACCAGAGAAAGCCACCAGGTCTTCCCTATGTAGGGGGCTACATTTTTAATGGGGACAGTGGAGGAAAGGCCACACCTTCAGCTGACTCAGGTCATTATTTCCTATGACCACCAAAGTAAGGGGTCTCCACTGATCGTGGCCTTTTTCCAGCCAGACAGCAAAGTGCAGAGAGCTCAAGTAGGTGAAATGGGGTGCTCTTTACTGTGGCTGTCGACACCCTGTAATATCAC
>PVKC010012217.1:0-23966 GCA_004027635.1 Crocidura indochinensis
TTGAAAATAGAACTTATCTTTTGATAGTATTGTATGCATATAGTTTATATATGCATAATATTCATCTTGCATTGTGACCTTGAATACTGTCCTACAAAGCTCATTTCTAATCTTTTACTGCCTCAATCCCAACCCTTATTTCACCCATTTACGCATGTAGGCGCAGCTCATGACATGATGCTCACCACATAGAGTGATGAGTTAAGTTAGAAAAATAACTACACTGAAAACTATTATAACAATGTGAATGAATGAGGGAAATAGAAATCCTGTCTTGAGTACAGATGTGGGTGGCGTTGGGAGGAGGGAGATCTGGGAAATTGGTGGTGGGAATATTGCACTGGTGAAGAGGGGTGCTCTTTACATGACCGTAATCATACAGCTACAATCATATTTGTAATCACAGTGTTTAAATAAAGATGATTAAAAAAAAGAAAATAGAACTTATCACTTAAATAACTAAGTAAAACCCATATTAAGACCTGGTTATTCTGAGCACAAAAATCAACTTTCTATTATGATGCTTTCTTAGAAGGTGCTACTGTTGGTGATTATTTATGAATTATAAGGATAGCTTAACATTTTTAGCAATTAAACTGGTATTTTATTAGCTTATTATAGTATTAATTATTTCTTCAGTATGTTGCTATCATGAAGCTATTTTCATAGTAACTAATGAGTATTAATTTTAGTGTTGAGAGTAAATAATATCAAAATTCAGCATTCAGACTTACCTTGGCTCAACTGAAGAACTTTATATTTTTAATAATAATTCAAGTTTTGGGTAACTAATATACAACATGTTTGATCACCCCTTTTATAATATGGATTACTATGTGAATTTAAGTGTCTAATATTGTTGGTTGTTTAGAAGAAGAGTCCTTACTCTTGACAATGGTATGTTATCTAATCATAGATCATTGGAATTGAAGTAACTATTGAGATGATTCTGAAAACCTTTCATTTGACAGATGAGAATAGTGTTTTGGGAAAAGACTAGTTAAGATTCTACGTTTTGTGGAGAAGCAAAGATAGTCTCAAGATACATCTATGTGGTAAATCCTTAATGTGTGCCCATCTTGCACTTTGTACCCTTCTGAACCCAACCTCTGATCTGTGTGTGTGTGTGTGTGTGTGTGTGTGTGTGTGTGGTTTTTGGGTCACACCCAGCAGTGCTCAGGGGTTACTCCTGGCTCCATGCTCCCATGCTCAGAAATTGCTTCTGGCAGGCACGGGGGACCTTATGGGATGCCGGGATTCGAACGGATGATCTTCTGCATGAAAGGCAAACGCCTTACCTCCATGCTATCTCTCTGCCCCCCAACCTCTGATCTTTGCTTTTCTTAAAACATCTTCTGTATCTGTCCCCAGTCTGTTAACTTGAGTCACATTTACTGAAGCTCATTCATTGCCTTTGAAATCTAGAAATAATGTCTGTAGTTAGAGGTTCAAGGACTCAGGTAGAGATAGCGAACTTGGTTGTATTTCCACCATCTTTGCCATCTAAGTATCTTGAGGAGATATGAGTAAGAGTGGTCCATATTTATAGCATCACAGTGCCTAGCCAAGTAACCAGCAAAATTAGCTGTCCCTTTGCTGGTGGAACAAAGTCAGCAGAGAGTGACTATGAATGAATAACCAATATATTAATAATATAACCAATATATTAAGTTTTGATGACTGTTTAGAAAAGTTTGTTACAAAGTGTGTGGTTTTATTTTTAAAAAAATTGCTTCACCCCAATATCACTGTCGTCATAGTCGCTTGAGACTCTTCAGCATTATTCTTCCATCATGAATAATCTAACTTGATCTTTATTTTTCTTTGCTCTTTTCTCAACGCTTCCCTCTTTTTTTTTTTTTTTTTTTGTTTTTTGGGCCACACCCAGTGACGCTCAGGGGTTACTCCTGGCTATGCGCTCAGAAGTCGCTCCTGGCAGGCACAGGGGACCATATGGGAACTGGGGGATTGAACCGTGGTCCGTCCTACGCTAGCGAAGGCAAGGCAGCAGGCACCTTACTTCCTGCGCCACCTCCCGGCTCCCAACGCTTCCCTCAAGTAAGTTCTGTAATCATTACCTTATTGTATGGTTTTATTTATTCCGTAATTTTCTCTTTTATATTCCATAGTTCAGTAAGATCACCTTGCATTTGTCCTTCTCCCTCAGATTTTATTCTGCTAACATGACAATCACCAGTTCCATCTATGGTGCAGTGGATTCCATTATTTTATCTTTCCTTAAAGTTGAATAGATTTTATTGTATATCTATACTGTAGTTTTATATCTATTCATCTATCTTTGGACATTCTGATTGGTTCTATATCCTAACTTGTGTATTTCAGCGTAAATATATATATATATATACATTTTAAAATAATTTTGCTTGATAAAAATTCAAACAAGCAAAAAAGGCAGAGTCCTTCTAGAGACTATAGAAATCAGTTTAAGCAGAACCACATAATTTGAATCATCTTGTCCTCCCTCACAATTTGAGGGGGAAATAATGGAGGGCATCAAGACCAAACAATCGTATGAACATTGAGTAGAAATAAAAAATGATCAGACTTGAACACCAAATCCAAAACCAACTCCAACAAAATTGATGCCCATTCTACAACAAGTTAGACACAGAAGGGGCCACTTATACTAGAAGCCCCCGGGGTCAAAGGAGGGGTGATATGGGATGCATGCTGGGAACAGGGGTGGAGGGAGGACAACATGGGTGGTAGGAATGCCCCTGATTTAATGTCACTATGTACCTAAAATACTACTGTGAATGATGTAATCCACTTTGGTTAAAATAAAAATTACTAATAAAAATATTTTTGCTTGAAGGCTAAGTACTAATAAGTTAAATTATGATTGACATAGGATTTTATTAATTTTTGTGATAAATCTCCATAATGATTTTCATAGACGTTAAACCAGACAACATTCCCAACAGCAGGACAAGACCTACATTTTTTTTCTTTTTTTTGGTTTTTGAGTCATGCCTGGCAGTGCTCAGGGGTTACCCCTGCCTGGCTTTATGCTCAGAAATCACTCCTGGCAGGCTTGGGGGACCATATGGGTGCAGGAATTCGAACTGATGACCTTCTGCATGAAAGGCAAATGCCTTACCTCCATGCAATCTCTACGGCCCCAAGACCTACATATTTGACTCATCATCAGAATTCTGATATTGATCCACATCAATGAACTGCCTTATTTTTTGCACAGTAAAAATAATTTTCAATGGAATGTTTAGTTGGGATAAATACCAAAAGTGGAATTACTTGTTTATATGGAGTCCTATTCTTAACTTTTTTAAGAATGTACATATTTTTTTTCTCACAAAATGTAGAGCCTGTAGACTGTCCTACCAGCAGTTTCCTTCCCCCATCCCATATAAATAGAAGTGACCTCTGCAGGAGGGAGGGCAAGAGGGAAACTGGGAAATTGGTGGCAGAAATGTAAACTGGTGATAGAATGAGGGTTGGACTGAAACTCATGAACAAGTTGTGACTGTATCTAAAGGTGATTCGATTAAAAATACTTTAAAAAATAAGGGAATTGAACACTTTCCATATGAGATGTGCTAAAATAAAGGCAGTTCACATTTTTTGATTAAGTTTTTGTTGATACTTTGTGTGTAGTATCTTAAATATTATCCCTTTGCTGCATGTATGTGACATATGTGATATGCCTTAGTTGAGGTAATATATATACTCATATATACATGAGTAAAATAAGAAGCTCAGTTTTTAGATTTTATTCTTTTATTAACATGTACGTGCTGGAGAGTGCTTTTGAAGTCTTGATCATCCCAAACTTACTTGGCCTGCAACTCTTTTTTTAGATAAAAAAATAAAATTGGTCAACATCCCTCCTGAAAATATGCTGTAATTTAGCAAACAAGCAGAAATTACCTCCCAATTGTACCAGATGGTACACCACGTAGGGAGGGGCGAGGGAGAAATTATTACCCACTATGGAATAGACTGTACTTGAGTCTCCTAAAACCAATTATCTTTAGTTCACAAATGGAAAGATGGCAATTAAGAAGTTATATGAAAGGTATATATGGAAGATATAAATTTTATTGGGGCCCAAACTGGCATTGTTTGGAATTACTTCTTCGAAATATTTTGGATTTCTTCGAAAACATTAGACTTTTAATTTCTTTCAAAACATCAGAATGAGAAAGACCTCCTTTTTTATAGGATCATAGATTTAAATCTTAATAGAGGTAATTCGATGGAGGTAATTTAATTTAAAGGTAAATTAATTTAATAAAGGTAATTTAAGTCTCAAAGGAGGTAGTTTGAAAATAACTTTAACTCATCATCAGTTTATGAATGGCATGGTTTGTGGGGATCATCTCTTCTGGTTCCTAAAGGGGTAATGGCTGTCACAGCTTATTTCTAGCATCTTTCAGTTTGTGGTATTTGCTATGTTCAGTCTATGAGGACCCTGGAATAGACAGGTCACAGCAAAGGGTGTTGCATGAGATAAAGATTAGTAGACTAAGTTACTAGAGAAGGTACAAAAATGGACCAGAGGTTAGAGCAATCTCCAGGTTCTTACTCTCTTACTGTTTTCTTTGCTGTTCTCTATTCTTTTCTGGTCACCCTCTGCTTCTTCCGGTGAGCTGTTTTAATTAGCCAGAATTAAACATAAATCGCCTGAGAGGCAAGGTTGACATAATTAAAGTTACTGGTGATAATTTACTCAGAAAAGGTGAGAGGAGTAAAGAAAAATAAAAAGTGATTTTACGGGTGTTTATAATTTTAATTTTACAGATGACAGTAATAATCACCATGCATTTATTTAATTTTCTTCCCACTACATGAAAAAACTCTATAGTAGTAATTATTTATCATGTTCACTTTTCTGTCTCTAGTGCCTGATGGTGTGAGCACAACCCTTTCTGATATTGAGACAAACTAATTTTTTGTGTCTTGCCCAAATTACACATCTAATGAAATACAAAAAAGTAAAATAGCAAACATTAAGTTATTAATGTCAGCACAGCTTTTTGCCAAAATAAACAACACCGAGATGATTTTTTTTTTTTTAGTTTTGGTGTTTCCTTAATATCTTTCAAATATTCCTATGTGGTTTAGATTACTCACTTTCTATTTTTCTTTTTTAATATATATAATTTATTTAGGCACTATGCTTACAAACATGTTCACTATTGGGTTGCAGCTATAAAATGCGCACCCCCTTTAATAGTGTAACTTTCCTGCAACTGTTGTCCCCCATTTTCCTCCATCTCCATCCCCTGCCTGTCTGATAGACAGGCATTCTATTTCTCTGTCATTGTCATGTTAGTTGTTAGTGTAGTTATTTCTCTAACTGCATTCACCACTCTTTGTGATAAGCTTCTTATCATGGGCTGGTCCTTCCAACCCTCATCTCTATTGTTTTGGGGTATTATTATGCTGTATTTTATTTTTCTTAAATCCCACAGCTGTATAAGACTATTTCACATTTATCTCTCTCCCTCTGACTTATTTCACTCAACATGATAGTCTCCATATCCATCCATGTATAAACAAATTTTGTGACTTCACTTTCAGTACAGAATAATCTTATGTTCCTAAGGCACCTACTAATTAATAGTATTTTCTATCCAATGACAGAAATTTATTAAATAATCTTCAGGCTACTGTTCTTTATTTTATTCTTTTGGAGTGTTTTTGTGCCATACCCAATGATACACAGGGCTTACTCCTGGCTCTGCACTCAGGGACACTCCTAGGAGGATTTGGGGGAACCTTGTGGTCAGTTCAGTGATTGAACCCAGGTCAGCCACATGTGACTTAAGCATCCTACCTTATAGGATGTTTTGGTTTTCACTCTTTGTAGGAAGATTATACTATATCTTCAGTCCAAAGAGAATTTTTTAGAAGAAAATTATATTTCTTTAGTTTAGTTAAAAAGTTATTGTGCAGTAAATTGCAACTTGATCATAATTTAATTCCAAAATGTTATTGAAGTTTATTTATTTAATTCCAATGTTTACAGGTATGTTTTCCTTATGTATATCTTATTGTTCAACTACTCTAGATATCTGTGAAGTAGTTCCTGCTACTCTTACCCTATGGGACATTTCATAACAGTCTAAAGCATTTTTTTAGATGCTAATGGATGGGGACTAAAATGCTTACCAGAACTGTGTAGTGCATAGTGCCTATCACACAAAAGTTGGTCTATGAGTCTTTATTGAGTGACTGGTTATAGTGAATAGTACATCTTTTTTTATTTCACTTTCCTTTGGAGTAAGCTGAAGTTGCTTTGTTAAAGATAAAACAAGACCTTTGTGGTGGTCATGTTAATATGCATACGGTTTTTACCTTTCCTTTTCAAAGTTACAGATATGAAAATTGCATAACTTTGTTCTACAGTTTGCCCTCATGAATTACAAAATTATTCATGATTGAGTTCTTCCACCAATGTCACCCTCCCATGTTTGCCTCCAACCCACCAGTCTACCACTATGAGAGATGCCTTTTTATAACTTTTTGTAATTGTGGTTTAATAAATTGGAGATTATTTTTGCCACATATCAGCCAAATCAAGAAGCATATTAACATATCAATCTAATAAGATTGATAATAACACATAGCATAGTCAGAACAATAGTGGAATTTATATGGTTTTTTAGAGCTTTTTCATAGTACCAGTCTATATTAAAATATCTCAACAGAAATGATGAATTGGGATAAAATCACTGATTAATTAGAAAACACCATACCGGCACTTATGATCCAAGGAATCAATTATATGGTGTCCACATGCATATGTTGCCTAAATCTCTCCTCTTGAAATGTGTACTTACATGCTTTCATACTTTTACTCTGTGATGTATACTGGGGCTTCTCTGCAATTAGACATGGCTGCAGTCTCCTTGAGTGCATTGCTCTCTTTATTTCTACTCCTTTCTCAGTATATTTGAATAAAACAGGTTTTGGTTTAAAAAAAAGAAAAGGAAACTTTTCAGTGAGTTACTTTCTTATTATTGTCAGAAGCAAGTGTGCCAAATAATGCCCTAGTTTTAGAAAAACTATCCTTTAGTGTTTGATGTGACATTCCTGACAGTATTCATGGCTTATTCCTGCTTTTGCATTCAAGAGTCATTGGGGCAGTATTAAGGGACCATATGTGGTGCTGGGTTTTAAAACTAGATTGTCTGTTTGCAAGAAATGCACCTTACCCTATATTATCACTCTTGCTTCTGACAAGGAAGTTGATTTTATTGGGAAAATAATGCTTAATTATTATAGCAATATCACAAGGGAATTTGAATGTCCTCAGAGGACAAGTTTTAACAGGGGACAGATTTACCTCACAAGAATTAGAATAAAGACAGATATGAATTTATTATTTTTTATATTTTTCTTGTTATCCTTGCTTTAGTTATGGTCAAGTGTTGACTTTTGACTGTTTTTTTTTAGTAGGGCCACACCTTGTTCTGCTCAGGACTTATACCTGGTTCTGCACTCAGGTATCTTTCTGGCAGGTTTGAAGGAACTTAGAGGCTACTGGGGATTGAACTTTGGTCAACCGAGTGCAAGGCATGATAATGATATACATGTCTTACTCTGGCCTCTAACTTCTGATAGTAAAGGTAATATCCTGGATAGCTTTTCTTAGTATATAGTATACCAAAAGTTAACCAGTTAAAAGCTATATTAAAATATTCTATTTGTTTTTTGATAAATTTGACTTACTCTATCCCCTTTTTATTTTTTTAATTTTATTTTTATTAATATCTTTATTTAAACACCTTGATTACAAATATGATTGTACTTGGGTTTCAGTCATGTAAAGAACACCCCCTTTCACCAGTGCTACATTCCCACCACCAATGTCCCAACTCTATCCCTTTTATCTGTGTTGTATTCCTTTTATCTTTTAATGGAGTTTCATGTCAAGATACAGCTCTTTGTGTGGGGGAGATGGTGACTGGAGGTTGGAAGGGAAACGGGGACGTTGGTGGCAGGAAATGTGAACTATTGAAAAGATGGGTATTGGACATTGTATAACTGAAACACAATAATGAACAGTGTTATATATTTTTTATATCACTGTGATTCGTTAAAGCACTTATTTTTTTAAAAAAAGAAATTATCCCAGACAAGTTTCCATATTCAGATTAATAGTATAGAATGGTATAGAATATTAATGGTATTAATGGTATAGAATATAGACTGATGTTGGAACTTCTGTGAATCAAAGCTGTGTTTCTCAATTGGAGGACATATGGAGCACCATGATAGTCAAAGGCGACTACTGGTGAACTTAGTTTTAAAGAGGTAGATCACATGGAACCAATCCAGCAGTTATGACTGAGGAGCCACAGGAAAGAAACAATATCAGAATTGTACCATGGTTGGAAAATTAAAGTTTTTGAGAAACACAAACTTAAAGAAGTCAATTAAGATACATCAAAGTTAATAATGAATCATTATCTGCTGCTTTCTGAGCTTGTTACTTATGCTTTTGTAATTTTTCTGGTTACTCTATGGGTTTTTTGGATTATAAATTCCAGTCCAGTTTTCTGTATATAGGTGCTCATTGTCACAAATGTAAACTATTTCAAAGGGCCAAGTTTTATGTGATTAATGACTCTTCTGTTTATAAAATTGCTTGTTAGGAACCTGAGGTAGTTTAGGTATTGAGGTGGTTGCTTTGCAAGTGGCCTAACTGATTCAATCCCCAGAATTGCTTGTGGTCCCCCAAGCACCACGGCACAGAACCAGGAATAAGCCCTGAGCACCACCAGGTGTGGCCTCAAAATCAAAAAGTAAAACAAAATATAATGTATTAGCCAGCATGTTCTGTTATATTTTTAAAATAATCCCACCTGCCTCTACTCTACTTTGTATAGCAAACAGACAGGAAGAATAAGATTTCATTCAACCTTTAAAACACAGTGTTAATTTAAATAGGAAAGTTGTAATAAAGAGAAATATTGGACCACATACATTTATTTTCTAGAATAGGCGAATTTAAACATAGCCATTTAAGTTCTTTGCAAGTTGCAGTTTCCCTTTCATATTGATTTTTATGGTTCACTATTCTTTTGCTAACGAGCAAAAGAAAAAGATATCAGCTGAAAGGCCCTTGAATTCTGGACCCTGCCAATTCTTGCTATCCTCTAACTTCCTACTCTCTTGGTACAATTAACTTTAGATCCACTGAACTTTAAAAACGTTCTGAATGCTTTTCCTTTCCCTCTTCTATCTATATCTCTATCCTTGCTGATAACCTCTGTCTCAAGAGGTTATCTTGGAGGAGGATAGGGGCTACTCTTAACTCTGCTTGAGTTACTTCTAGCAAACTTAGGAATTGACTTAGTCTCTCAGATGTGTGGCAAGTACTTTTAGCCTGTACTATCTCTCTAATCCTCGCTCTTGAAAGTATGCTCATTGCATCTTAGATTTAAAAGCTATAAATAAAAAGTTTTGAAGTTTAAAAGTTTTAAATCTAGCAATTTTGAATGCCCCATGGATGTCTTTTGTTCTCAGAAGTATTTCCTATCTTTTGAGTCCAAATAAAGTGTACTCTGTCTACATCTGTGTTATCTGGCTTTCAATTGATTTTCTGTGATATTGAATATAAGTTTGGAGAAGAAAAATACTGTTTGCTGTGTTTATTACTACCTGTGCCTATTCAGGATGCCAACTATTTAGTGAATGCCTGGAATGAGTATATAGATTCAAATTATATAAAGAGAGAAAACACTATAGAATTGGTGAAAATAGGGAATTGACTTGAGGATAAATTGACAGAAAAAATTTTATCATGTGTTTCACTTTCCTTTTTCCTTTTTTTCTTTTTTGTAAAATAATATATTCCGTCATCCAGCATACATTTTTTTTCACTGTGCCTAATGTATTTTAGTATTATTTAGGTGCATAAGACTGTTCATCCTCATTAAACTCCATGTCATCATGTCAGTTGAAGTCTAGTTGACTATAAGTAAGGTTGTAGGAATTATCAGACTAGTTCAACAATGACTAGCTCTTTTGTTTGATAGGGTTGCAGAATTGGCTATTGAATAACTTCCCATAAATCATAATTTTTATTTTGGGAGGTATGTGGGAAATAAATATTTATATGTATAAATATCAGCATAAAAGTCTTTCAAGATAATTATTATTATACAGAAGCTGAAATTTTAAAAGGCCATTTAATACAATATTTACAAAAGAGGATTAATGATATTTAAAATGGATAGAAAGGTAAAAATGAAAATATAAACTTTTAAGGAACAGATAAAAAGGTGTGTGTGTATTTTATTTTAATTCACCAATATATTTTCTTTTCTTTTTCTTTTTTTGTTTTGGGCCACACCCAGTAATGCTCAAGGGTTACTGCTTGATTTCTGAGGCTCTGCACTCAGAAATCATTCGTGGCTTGGGGGACCATACGGGATACCTAGGGATAGAACTGTGGTCCATCCTGGGTCAGCCACGTGCAAAGTAAATGCCCTACCACTGTTGAGCCACTGCTCCGCCCCCTATATTTTCTGCATAAGATTTATATCCCTGAGGTTTAACCACTTGCCTTGCTTTTTACTGATTTTATTTGGATCCCTGACACCACACTTGGTGTCATAAGTACCACTGGAAGTGACTTCTTTGCAAGGAGGAGGGCTCAGAAAGGGATAAGAAAAGAAGGGATTGTAGATATTGAATTGCCTTATAGAGGTAAAGGAGACATGATATGAACACTAGAAATTTATAGCCAAAAAGAAGAGTAGAGTTCTGGGAAATAAATAGCTTTGGATGGGATTTTGCCATTTTACTTTTTACCATACTGTTGGTGAGAGGAGGTGCACACAACTATACCCAAGAAAAAGGAGGTCTCTACTTGCCCTAAAGTTTCAATTCAGTATATCAAGGTAAGAAGATAGCACTATATAGCCCCCTGTGAGGCATCTTTAACATTTATTACTTAAAGTTATGGAAATGCATGGAGGCTAATTATTTAAATTCTGATATCTAGGATTCGATGCATTATAACATTGTATAGAAACTTATGTCACAATTTTTAAAAAATCAAGAAATTACTATGAAATCTTTAACCACTATATAGGTTATTATATTTGAAAGAATTTTCTTCTTTTTCTTTACTTTCAAGCTGTCATTTTTTTAAAGTTCAGTTACTTAATTTCTCTGCATGTATATTATATGGCAGTATATTAGTAGCTCATTAATGTCAGTGTAGGCCAATGTCAAACACACATGAAAGAAACAGCTTAGGTATAACTATGATATTTAAATACATTTAGCATTAATGTGATTCAATGCCTTTATGGGGTTACAGATTTGGTGGATCAAGTAACTTGAGCCGCACAGTCATAGCTTCTGTGGTTTCAATCTGTTTCAGTGGCCATGAACTGTGAGATTAGTGCCTTGCTTGGCTCAGAGGTGATGGTTTGGCATTGATTTTTCTATTGCTATCTCAAGCTGTTTTTTCATCCCAAGAACAGCACACTCAGTGGGTGTGGAAGTGGGTGGAATGTGAAGCAATGGTTTGCATTGCATTGCCTGGCTACAGCTTGGCATTTCTTCCTTTTTTCTTTCTTTTTGCGTCATTGCCACTGTTGTCACTAATTTTGCTTCTTCCCTCCACCCTTCTTTGTTAGCAGCCCTTTTTCTCTGCATTATATTTTCTTTGCAGTTGTAGCGGTGTTGTCAAGTAGTCACCCAGGAGATATTTCATCCGATCTTATAGGATTAATACTAAAAGGAATCCATAAATACAAGAAAGTTCCTCTCCTTTTCTTTTCTGACTCACTCTGATTATCTTTTATTTGGAATATATTTTAAATGAAAACACAATAGATGCCACAATGTTTCAAAAAAGAGAGAGGAGAGCATAATGTAGGAGCATGGCTACATTGATTCCAGAATTTAAAAACTAGCTTTCTTTACGGCTTATTAATAATTTTTGTCCCCTTTGAAAAAGTATGGTTGAAAGACCTGGTTTTTGTCTTCAGTTCCTAATGAAGTAAATCTGTCACTTTAATTTTTTCTAAGAGCTGATCCTACTCATCTCCTCCTACATCTATTTCAGTTCCTTATATATTTGTAACCTTCCTTTTCAAACAGCATTTTCTAAGTTTCCTAGGAAGGAAGTTTGTGTTGAGTTAGAGTTTTAAGAATTGATGGAACTGTGGTGGATTTGAGGTGGATTGGAACCTGGTCCAGAAAATAGGATACCAAAAAATAAATAACATGAGTTATAACATGAGTTAATAAATAGAATATATTTTACACTGAAAATTTATCTCTTACATGAAAGAATTTATTTCAGCATTTATATTTTATGATGTTTTCTTCATATACTTAATTATTTTTGCCTTAAAAAGTGACATTACTCAAGCCCAATGCCTACTTCACATTATTCAGTATTCCTATCTACTTGTCATGATACATTATTTTTATGTTTGTTCATTCTTATCCAGAACTCTAGCAATCAATTCCCACTTCTTATTTTATGTCTGCATTCAGACATAATTCTCTGTGTTTGTTTGTTCTAAATTATTGTTTCTATTTGTCTTACATTAAGCATCTCTTGTCCATATTAACTTTAATACTCCTATAAGAAAGATTTATAAAGATATCAGTCATAATATGGCTTTTTTTTTTGCTACTCTGTATATTTCTCCCCTTTACTTCTGGTAATAGGATCCTATTACTAGGAGTAACAAGTTTCCTCAATAACCTGCCCTCTTCTTGACCCTGATTTCAAGATTCCCACTCCACATCCTTCTTGTATGTGACAAATGTTAGGCTTATATTTTGTTTTCTTTATAGTATAGCAGTTATTTTATATCCATTATTACCTTTTAAAAGGCTAGTTTTTTTCTGTGATTTATAGTCATAAACTTACAGTAAAATGTAAAAAATCAAACTATCAGTGATATATCTCACTAAATGAACACTCATTAAAACAGAACAAAATGGACTCTTAAAATATTAATTTGGTCTGAGTTTTGGCTTTCATATTGTTTACTTAAAAAGAATGTTGTATCTTGCTATGTTTATATCTATAAATTGTGTTTCATAAATAATAAAGTGAAACTTCTATACTCTGGGCAGAAAACATAATACAGTGAAATTACTGGAAATTTAGAAAGAACAGTTTTTTTTTTCCTTTGAGAAGTTTTTGGTTTCTAGTTGTATGTATATTTGCTTGTTTATATTTGGGAATTGACCATTGTGGGAACTTCCTTTTTTATGTTTATATCTCTGGATTTTGCATTATACACAGAATTTAACAGATCTTATATAGAAAGTCACCTATGAAACCAGCTTGGGTTGCATCAAAATAGCTTACTGAAAATCTTTTATATATTTCCAAAAATTAAAAAGTATACTAGATTATGAAACCAAAAAGAAAGCAACCTACATCTCACCAAGTTCTACAAAGATATGAGAGATTTTTTTATAACTCATGCTTAAGGGTTTCTCATGTCATTCTCTGAACATAAATAACAACAGATTATAATTTTATCAATTTTCCAAAGAACTACCAGTGCAATTTAAAATTAAATATACTTTACTTGCATCTGAGTTCACATACAAAGTTCACATACAAAGGAAAAACAATGAATCACTCAGAGAAGAATGAATTTGTGGCAGGATTTTTCCCTGATCACCCATTTTCAATTTGCACACTTGTACAGTGGAAAATATTTTAAACATTAGTTCTGGAAATGAAATTTGTAACATAAATACAACAGCTAGCAAGAAATATAAGATACTTTGTGACTAGTATAAATTCTGATATTCTCCAATTGTTCATAAAATGTGAGGTGGAGGACATATAATATATTGGGGAAACTGAGTATGTTGAACTTTCACCCTTACACAGAGAATTTAAACACATGGAAGGCAGTGTCATAGTATTTACATGTCAATGAAAATGGACTATATGATATTTCATTGTACACGTCTAGTGGAAATGTGGGGAGAACATCCCAAGGACAACAGAGATTCATAAGTTTCCTTTGATCTATTTAATGTTGGCTTTAGGCTTTTGTAAATGAGATTAACACCTCTTTCTTCTGATTATATTTAAATACATTTATTTGGGTCTGTACTTACTTGAGTTGGGGATCAAGAGGAAAGAAACAAAATATTTGTTAATTTCTTAAAGTTTAATTATATTCTCAGTGTAGACTGCTTATCATATGGTTTAGACTCTATAAAATAAAAATGCACAAATGATGAGACTGCCCAAACACCATGTACCTAGCTTCTTAGGTGGACAAGTCTGATGAAGCAGGCTAGCTGTGGAGAGATAATACCAGGCTAATGAGGACAAGATTTATTGGAGATAGTCTGCTTTTTGATTCATGGTCTCTCTCAGCCATGTGCCCTACAAAGTCAGAACTGCCTCTCTTTATAATCCAGAACCAAATCTACCAGGGTGGGGGAAGATCCTGTAATCCAGGTAGGCTTTTGCATACCTAAAGAGGTTAGGGAAAAAGGAGAGGGTTGACACCTTTGTTTAGGGCTGTTATTTAGTCTCATTTCACAGGACCCAACTGATGGGAAAAATTTTCAAGATAATTTAGGTAACAGAAATCTGATTTTGAGCTTTAATTTGTGGAAAGATAACATGTAATAAAACCTTTTTAGATTCTGTTTTAACTTTATTCTATTTGTCAGCTATGTAAAGTAGATCATGCAAAGGAAAGGTGTGTGTTACTTCTTTAAAACAGAGAACAGCCTGCTCCTTGTCGAATTAGGGAATCTCTAGGACTCTGTCACATACATTTTAGTCCCACTGACATATTACTCCCACTTCCTTGTGGGTAGTAAAGTAAAAATTTTTTTAATGTTCTTTGATCTTCCACCCACTCATTTAGTAGACATTTAAGTTCAATACTGCAGCTGGGAGAAAGGGGAGTTGAAATTTCAACTGCAAAAGAATCCTCAAAAATAAGCCTATCTATGTCTGTACTAGTTTAGAAATTATAACAATAAATTGGATTGTGCTTTAGAGTGTATTGTTAGTCATCACACTTAAATTGCATGGTGTTACTATTTGTAACCTATTTAAAATGTTTGTTTCTGAGGAGGAAACAATGTTGTTTGACTTTTATCAAATCTATTTTTACTTGCAATTGTAATTTAAACAACATGAGTATTTAAATATTGAACATTAAGAGTATTAAAATTGTTTAACTTTTAAATATTTGAGCACAACTGAGTATGGTCTAATAAAACTAAGTCATTAAGGTGCATTTTGCTCTATTTATGAAGGTACATTAGCATACAACTGGTTACCAGGGAAACCAAAGTGAATAGAAAGTTTAAACTTTAGCATTATCCCTATGACCACCAGGGAAAAAACAAGGGGCCAAAGGCTGAGTTCAGTAATCTGTGTTCAATGAGTTTGTTAGTTGTGATTATAGAATGAAGCTTCCATAAATGTCAATAAAAAGATTTTCAAGCATTCAGGTTAATGAGAATGTAAATATTTAAAGAAAATGACAATCCTGGTGAGAATAAAGAATCTCCATGTCTTTTGTTATACCTTGCCCTGTGTTTCTTCAGTCCCAAAGCTGAATTACAGTCTCCAGTATCTATTGTTAAATTGGTGATATACGTAAATAAGCTTCCTGAACTTTATGTGATAGTCTAACAAATTAATTTAACAAATAAAGCTAACTTGTAATATTTGATTAAGATGTAATGGTGATATATTAACTATATGAAGTTATTATATAATTATATATATTATGGTTTTATTATATCCTTGTGCCAGTCAAAAGCTCATTTAAAATAACAGAATTGATTTAAGTGACCTTTATCAAAGCTAGCATTAGAATGCTTTGGAGAAAAAAATTAAAATATGTAACATGTATAAATGCCTAAAGTAAATAAATAAAACCGAGGCTGGAGTGAAGATGCAACAGTAAGGCGTTTGCTTTGCATGTGGCTGACCCAGGACACAGCCAGTTTGATCCCCAAAGTCTCATATAGTCTCCCAAGCCAGGAGCGATTTCTGAGTGCATAGCCAGGAGTAACAACTGAGTGTCACTGGGTGCCCCCCCCATAAAAAAGTAAATAGACAAAACAAAAGTGCTTAGAATTTTATTCTATTGCCCAGTTTTTGATATGGGTATTTTTATATGGGAGCAAAATATGTTTAGACTCAGATAATTTGGGAATGTGTGAATACACTTGGCAGTGCTCAGGATTTATTCTTATCTCAGTGCTTAGGGATAACTTTGGGCTGGCTCGGGGAGTCCCTGGGATTCTGGGGATCAAGTTTGGCCACCACATGCAAGGCAAGAACTGTCTGCTGTACTGTCTCCAACATCTCAGACCCATATACTTAAAACATTATTATTCTAAAAATAAAAGGAAATTATAACTTTAAGAATATATGACAATTGCTAAAACAGATATTATGTTTATGAAAACTTCCAGAAATTTCCTCTTGGAAATGATTTTAAATTGACATTTTTTGAAATAACTTCATTCCTTACAAAATGCATGCTTGTTGTAAATGGTATATTGAAGTAAAATACTTTCTAAACAAAGGGAGTTTACTTTCATGTGGTTTACTTTCATGATTTGTTTATTTCATTCTAAGAAGAGAAAAAAAACTTTCTTAATTACAGGGTACCTTTGTAAGAGGCTGACAGTACTGCCAGCCAAACAAAGTTTTCTCTTTCTATAATATCTAAAGAGTCTAAGATTATGTAAGTGCAGGGTTTGTGTGTGTGTGTGTGCGTGCGTGTGTGTGCGTGCGTGTGTGTGTATGTGTGTGTCTTGTATGAATATAGTGCATCTTTTAGATACCGTAATTTACTTAGTTTTCAAACAACAGTGAGTTTTCAAGCTTAGTGTTCATTCCCACTTCCACTCCTACCAGCCATCCTTGCATTTCTTATACTAGATTCACTCCCACCCACAAGCTGACACCTTAACAGTTAAGTTATATTTGCAGATTTAATTGTTGTATTTTAGGTCCCATGTTTATGGTTGTGTTGGGCATAGTGTTTTAGAATGAAGCTTTATCTTGATACCACAGAGAGCCCAGTCCCCCAGTATTACTTTCAAACATTCTCATCTTGCATCAACTATACAGAATTTTCTTTCTATGACATATATTCTTCTCTAATCTAGAGTCAGTATTTTGCCTACTTGGGTACCTACCATTCACATATGTGTCATTCAGTATAACAGGTTAATGAGGACATTTCAGCATTTGACCTTGTCCATTGGACTTAACTCACTTAACATACGATTATTCAATTCCATTAATGTAGCAGCATATTTTGTAATTTCATAATTATGGTTAAATATTATAATTTTTGTGTCTACATAATATTATCTATCTATAACTGCTATGGATAACTCTTCTCTCTCTGGACTCCTGTAATGTTTCCATAAAATATGGTGCTTTATTTTTATTTTATTATTATTATTAATTATTATTGTTATTGGTGAGGGCAATGGATTGGACCAGTAGTGCTGAGAGCTTACATCTAGTTGTGTTCAGGGATTATTCCTGGAAGTGCTCAGAAGACCAGGGATCAAACCTGTGTAAGGTAGATGCAGATCATGCTCCCTATCTACTACACTGTTTCTCTGATTTTCAAATGAAGATCTTATGGGTAGATATCATGCAGTGCTATCACTAGGTCATATAATAATTCTATATTTAGCTATCTAAGGAATCTCTGTAATGTGTCCTCTATGAGTTAAACTAGATAACATTTCCACCAGCAATGCATTACAGTCCTTTTTATTATATCTTTCCAGCACAAGTTGTCCCTATCCTTTCTGATATGCCATACTCTCCAGTATAAAATATATCAATACCATCTTAATTTCTTTCCCCTGATAGTAAGTTATGAGTAACAGTTTATATGCTATCATTTCTCTTCTAATAAATGTTTATTTATTTCCCCCTTTATCTATTTGATATTGAATAATCAATCATATATTCTGGAGTCTTTCAGGGACTTTGTATCTGAGATAGGATCTTGGATAATGAGAGGTGATAGGTGATCATGCTACTCTGTTCTATGACAAATAGAAATTTTAGATATTTCCTTTCTTTTACTTATAATCTCATTAAATACAAGATAAAATTAATTACTTTAAAACTATATAATGGGGGCCAGAGAGATTGCACAGTAGTAGGGCATTTACCTTGCATGCAGTCAATGCAGGATATGGGTTCAATCCCCAGCATCTCTTATCATCTCCTGAGCCTGCCAGGAGCAATTTCTGAGTGCAGAATCAGGAATATCCCTTGAACACCACCGAATGTGACAAAAAAACTATATTATGAAGCCATTGACTTAGATAAATTATGCAGAATGATTTATGATAATAAAGTGGCTTGGGGCCCGGGAGATAGCATGGAGGTAAGGCGTTTGCCTTTCATGCAAAAGGCCATCGGTTCGAATCCCGGTGACCCATATGGTCCCCCGTGCCTGCCAGGACCAATTTCTGAGCATGGAGCCAGGAGTAACCCCTGAGCACTGCCGGGTGTGACCCAAAAACCACAAAAAATAAATAAATAAAAAATAAAGTGGTTTATCATTTTTTCTATTTAAAACTCAACACACTGAAAAGTAAATTTTGAGGAATGTGCCTTTTCAACACCTTAACCACAGTACACTACCTCTCTCACCTCATAGCTTGCCAGTTTTCTCTTACTATCCAAGCTTATCCTCCCCTTTGTTAATTTAGGTCCTATCCAAATACAGTCAGAAGCATTTTTCTACAACAATGCTTTAAGTAGCTATAAACCTTTTCCATTACCCCTAGCTGCTAGAGGTAAGGTTTGTGATTTATGTTCTGACATCATGACACTGTCGTAGCTGTCATGTGTCAACATATTTACATGGTTATTTTAACTATAGAAAGCCAGTTATACTTATAGCAATGTGAGTTTTATTTTCTTGCATACTGTCATACATGTAAACATATTTACATATCTATTTAAAACATAGAAGGCCTGTTAATAGCATTAATAACATATTTTCAATTGAGTTTTATTTTTCTGTACTAACATGACCTCTGTGAATATCCAGAGTATAAAGATATGGGTTACAGTGATATTTGATGTGTGGTTCTGGAGTAGCAGCAAAGTAGTTACAAGACATGACCTGCACAGCTTCAGTCTAGGGGTGTTTCTGTACATTAACTCTTGATCATCTTTGCACATGGAGCCCAGCATGAGATGGTCAGAGTGAAGAATGCTGAGAAAGAATCCATCTTCACAAGCTGTCAATGCTATGAACCTGGGAAAATCTTTCTGTTTTAAGAACCAAGAGACAATTTCAACTATTTATATGTAAAATGAACATATATAGCCAGTCAAACTCTGGCAGTAATATTATGAGCAATGTTTTATGAGGCAAGGGACATGGAACTGTATGAATCTACTGCCATGCACCTTGAAATGACAGAATCATAGATATTTTATGCCCAAATGAACTGAAATTCAGGACTTGGAGTTTATATGTGAATAACATCACTATCAAATGCTAATATTTGAGAATCCCAAATTAAAAACTTCATAGAGAAAAAGTGAGCTTCCCTCTTGAGACTTCCTACTCCACATACCCCAAAGAATAAATGCAAAATCAGTTCCTGCATCCTGAACAAGAGTGAGACTGTGGCATTAAAAGACATGCCAGTGGTGGTAGAATCTACCAAACTCAGCAGAGGCAGGACTTTATAAACCATATCAGTTTATGTACCCTGACAAGAATATGGCTGTAAGGCAAAAAGAAAGTGCCAGTGACTGAGGGTTCCTCTAAGATCCATGGGTGCTTTTAAACTCTTGTCAGTTCCTGTACTTCCAAAATAGCATGACTCTGATGTCCAAAGATATCACTAACAGTAGTGGGTTCTCCTTGGACTCAGGGATTCCCTTTTTATCCCAAGTAAGTTACTCAGCCCTGAAACAGAGCATATGCACATTTCTTCTAGTCACTGTGCCTCATCACAAAAAAATAAAAAATACCACCACACTGCAATGGTCACAATAGGTAAGTAATGCAGAAGCACACCACACTTAGTAACAAAAATCATAGATCTTAAGATCTAACTAGTGTCAGCTACCTATATAAACTCTCTGATAAGGATTTTAGAAAGATAATGTGGATGTTGTTTAAGAACTCAAAAGTCACCATTGGATGGACATCAAGACTTAAGAGGTTATGAGAGTAGAAACTAGAAAAAAATTAAGCAGAAATAATAGGATTAAAAATCTTGATAGCCAAAATGAAAAACTCACTGGCAGGCCTCACCAGCAAATTAGCATTTGCTGAGGACAGAATCAGTGAGCTGGAAGATGAGTCGCATAATACCTCTATACAAAAGATAAAGTTGAAAACAAGCCTTAAAATAAATGAAGGGAAAATGGGTAAAACTCAAAATCAGCAGATAAATTAATTTCAGATAAACATACTCAAATCAATCAATATAATAACTATATATATATAAAAAGAAAAAAACATATGATAACAAATAGATGCAGAGAAAGCAATTAACAAGATCCAGTACCAATTCATTATAAAAATTTTCAATGAGATAGGAATTGAAGGAACTTTCCTCAATATAGACCACAAATCTGTGGCAATGGAGAAAACCTAAAAGTCTGACACTACACAAGTTTGCCTACACTTACCACTTCTATTCAATATATTACTGGAAGTATTTGCCATAGCAGTTAGGCAAGAAAAAGATATCAAGAGCTTCCAGATAGGAAAGGCTAAACAATCCCTGGGTAAAAGGGTATGGGACAGGGTTATCTACATCTAAACATTTAGTGAGAACTTTGGAGCTAGAGCCAGAGAGAGCAAATGGGGCATCACACAGCCCTGGGTCAAAGGAGCAGTAACACAAAGAACATGGCTAAGCATACAGGCAAGCTCTGCTGGACTTGATTTGTTGAAGCATCAGGCTGGCAGATAGGCGGGTAGGCTGGCTTTCCAGCCCCCTTGGGCACCCAGGCCAGCAAGCTCTCCCAGACAAGTAGGGAGACACTTTTTATAACTTTCCCCTGGACCTTATATAAGTTTGGTCCAACTGCACCAATATGGTAGTTCACAATTAGGGACATTAACTGAGAAACTTTAGTTAAAGAAGAAAGAGAGGCTATGGTAGAAGGTCATGTGGTTGAATTCCTCCATTTCCCCCTTTTCTAATTTTAAGAAGATCCTTGAATGGGGTAACAATAGTAACAGCATTGTCCTTCAAGGAATTGTACACTGATGTAGGAAGGGTATTATCTCCAATCTGTCAATCAAGTTCCAGGTAAGTCAGATCTGGAGGATTATCTCAGCTCATGATTTAATCTTCTAGTGGAAGGCAGTCAAGGAGGCACTGGCCTTCTAGTCAGAAGAAGGTCACTCTTCAGGTCAAAATATCATTCTTCAATTTGGTTGCAAAAGGTATTTCACTTAGCTCTGAAAACTCAAGGGTCAAGAAGGGAAATACAGGGGAAAAGGAAGAAAGTTTGCTTTGAAATACCATAAATAGCATTCTATTAAACTACTAGAATACTAAACTTGTGCTAAAACCTTCACAAAAAAGCTAAGCCTATACTTATTTTACTTCAAGAAGTGAAAACTGATCTTTTAGGTACTGGTGTGATGAAATTAACTGCCTACTTCCTTATGACAAGGGACATGTAATGTGGTTGTCAGTTTCCACTTTTATTCACGTACAGGAGGACAAAATTGGGTTCTTAGTGGATTAAGAAGAGAAAGATATAATATATTGTTCCTGTAGTAAGGTACAAATGAGGCTGAACTGTGAAGACAAGAGGATGCTTTACATAGTTCTGTAACAGTGAGGGGCAGAACAGACAAAGTTGCCCTTCATTTCTGCCAAATTTTATGCAGGGAGAGAAGAGGCATAGATGACTTCCTGAATGCCCTTCATTGATAGATTGCATCATTAGTTGAACTCCTATCTGACCTATCTGAAACTTGATCACCCATGTAGAACAATACTTGAATACTTATTTATTACTATGGCACCAAATTTTAGTTTAAATTATGGAAAGGGGAAGAGATACAGATACTCCTTGCTTAACAACCAAGTTCCGTTTCAACCACTTGGTCGTTAAGCGAATGGTCATTAAGTGAGGAACTTTATGTACTGTATACAGTAGTACAGTATATGCACAGTACTAGACAACAATAAAGTATTCTGAATAAGTAAAATAAGAAGAAAGATCAAACTGAAAACTTCCACTTGTTTTAATTTGCATAGGTTGTGTAATTTACACACAGTACTGCAATGTATTACAGAACATAAAGTTAGTAAAGTACATTAAAGCACCAAAAACCACAGTACTGTCCTGTAGAGTGTAAAAGATGGAAAAAGGACATTTAAAATAAAATAAAATAATGGTGAAGAGATGGCCCTAAGTGCGAACGGTCACTAAACAGGTAGGTTGTTAAGGAAACAGAGACTCTTAAAACCCCTGGCCAGCAATAAGCAGCCTACTATCCCTTTAAGGATAAAGACATTTAAAATGTTTCTTGTAACTACCTCTGGAGGGCATTTGGCCCAGATGTCTTTAAACCCAGGTCTAAAGTGTTGGAGGAGGCCCTGCCTGATTCCTCCTGCTGACTGGTTGCTGAAGGATTACTGGGAAAAAGTGCCTACTGGTCTCCTTTCTCTGTTCCTTTCCCTGGCTTCCTTCTTGCCTACTGGTCTCCTTTCTCTGTTCCTTTCCCTGGCTTCCTTCTTGTCCTATTCAAACCTTTGAGTTCTCTCTCTCCCTCTCTCTCTCTCTCCCTATCTCTCTCCCTCTCTCCCTCTCAAAGGGGGCTGGCTGTAAGGCTGTTAAACCCTTGGCTTCCCTTATTTGCTTCTCCCTGTTTGTAATCCTCTCTTGTTGGGTTTAGATTGACCAGACAGAAGAGGACTCTCATATACTCACACATTTGTTGGGGGGAATGTTAACTGGTGTTTGGGTAGTTTGTAGATTTGAAACTGAAGACTTTAATGATTGATATTCATTAAGAGCCATGCTATTAGTTGGTAGTTGCTATAGGCTCTGAAGCCACAGAGCTTATGCTTGCCATGTCTGCTATAGATTATAACAGTAATGCTGTGCACTGATTCCAGTATTCCAGAAATGGATTCAAATGACTCTTCCATTTTTTTTAGTCATGGTAATACCTGGGTGTACACAGGCTTGTTTTATTTTTTATTTATTTTTTTACTTTTTTTTTTAATTTTTAATTATGAGAACAAAGCTGCAAAGAAAGAGGATGAGGTAAAGTTACAGTGGAAGGACAATCACCCATAAACAGAATTCTCAGAAGTCCCCTTGCTGATATCTTAACTTTGAACTTTTTTTTTTAACATTTTTTTTTATTTTGATCGCAGTGGCTTACAAATCATTCACATTAGTATTTTAGGTACATATTAACATTGAATCAGGGGAATACCCACCACCAGGTTTACCCTCCCACCTTCCTCATTCCCCTTCTGCATCCCATGTCCTCCACCATCACCCCCAGGCTGCTAGAGTATGTGGTCCCCTCTTTGACCAGCTTACTATCGGTGATCATACATCTGTTTGTTCCTCGTACCCTCCCTGATTCTTCCTCCATTTGAGAGGCTGAGCTAGATAAATGTGGTTTTGTTTGAGGGAAAGAAAAGTCATAGAGTGGGGTAAAGATTAAGCAAAAAAAAAAAAAAAGGAAAAAAAAGAAAGAAAATAATTAATAATAAGATAAAATAAAGATATTCTGGAAATGGGTGGAGTCCTTCTAGTGGTTATCAGCCTCAGCTTGAGAGAGGACATGAAAAATGTAATTGAAACACCATAACAATACAAAAATAAGTGTCAAACTAGATATCCAGTGAGCCCTACAGCAATGAAGAGAAGCACCACGCAATAGTCTCAGTTCTGAATTCAAATCATGCTGGAGTGCCAAAAAAAAAAAAAAAAA
>PVKC010012218.1:0-23958 GCA_004027635.1 Crocidura indochinensis
TATTGAGTAGCTAATCTAGAAAAAGTCTGTATAAGGGGGTGTCGGAAGGAGCCCCAACTACTGAAACTCCCAGCACCCGGAAAGGGAATAGATCCGTCGTGTTGCCGGAAGCTGGAAGTTCAGCATCCCCACCCAGACCCACCCAAAGGAGCCTGGTAGAGAATGGGGGAAAAGCCCAGGGTACCTTCGAGCCCCAACATAGCCTGAACTTTTTAATTTTAATTTTAAGTCTTCCTTTTTGGGAGCTGGAGAGATAGTACAATGGGTAAAGAACTGCCTTGTAAGCCCATAAGGAGTGATACCACTGTGTAGATCCAGAAGTAAGCCCCAAACAAATTTAAAAAATGTTTTCCCTTTTATGTACTTAGAAAGAAATCATAAGGGTGGGTAATGTAATTTTAATCCTTAGAACACCAAAAGGAGATGCTGATGAAAATGATGGACTGAGTGATATTGATCTACAACTCAGATGGAGGATTTGATGGTAGGGGAGAATTGAATTGGGGACATGTGGAGACAAGGGACATCTGAAAATTCTATATTTTATAGTTTATTATTGAGGAAACAAAAATGACTCAAAAATATTTTAAAGGAGCTGGAGTGGTAGTACGTGTGTGTGTGTGTGTGTGTGTGTGTGTGTGTGTGTGTGTGTGTGTGTGTGTATTCAGGTCTTACTGTTGGCTTTGCACTGAGTGGTCATTCACTCCTGGTGTTAGCTCCAGACTCAGGATCTATTCCACAAAGACCCAAAAGTGATAAACAGTATTGCAAAGACAAGGGAATAGTTTATTTCAGCATGCTGGGTCTCGCTTGTCAGGAAACAACCCTTAGGCAAATTTCCAAATACCTTTTATATGGTTACAGTCTATAAAAGGTCACAAGCCATCACAGTTGATCTTTAAGTTGATTGGCTGTTGGCTAGGGTAGCAGGGGTCTCAAATTTGCGGACCACGGGCCGCAAGCGGCTCTCCATACATTTTGTGGCCCTGCCCTAGAGGAATCATTTTTCGTTTTGCTTTGTTTTAGTTGTTTGGGTCACACCCTCTCAGTGTTCAAGGCTTACTACTGATTTTGCACTCAAGGATCACCCCAACTTTGCCTCCTGTGGCCCGCAGGTAAATTGAGTTTGAAGCCCTTTTTAGGGTGTCTCCTTTTATGGCTAGATATCTAGAGTGGTATATTGTGGTTTCTAGGGCCTTGGAGTCTGCATCAGCTGAAGTAATAGAGAACATACTTGCTGGCATGCAGTTATATAAGGTTTATCACCTGGAGGCCCCTGGCTGTTGCTAGTTTATCTAACTGTTCTGGTACTTGCCCTAGAAGTTCCTGGGACTGGTTGTTCTGGTCTAGTCCCTTCTGCCACATAATTCAAAGCCTATCATGGCAGTCTTTATGTTTAAAGCAATGTCATGGACACAGAAGCAAAACAGCAATTAATTATAAATCAAACTTGGTTTTAAACTTAGATTCTAACACCGGTGGGGCTGAGGGAACCATAAGCATTGTGTAAGCTTTGCTTGGCTTAGTTTCACCTAAGCCAACTCTGTCCTTTTATCTGGGAAGAATCAATATTTGGCTGATTAGGGATTCTGTATTCAGAGTAGATCCCTGGGTAGGGAAGCATTGACTGATAGTGTACAACTCTGAATTAGTCCACTTTTTATTAACCTGGCTCCCAGTCACATTCTGATATTCATCTGTTCTACTATCTGTCCTCTCTGGCCACTCCACATTCCCACTACTGATATTTGCTCCAGGGATTTCTATCAGTTGTCCTGTCCTTTCTGATGTATTAGATGGATATCTATGTATTTCCTTTTTTTTTTTTTTTTTTTGGTTTTTGGTTTTTGGGTCACACCCGGCAGTGCTCAGGAGTTATTCCTGGCTCCATGCTCAGAAATTGCTCCTGGCAAGCACGGGGGACCATAGGGGATGCCAGGATTCGAACCGATGACCTTCTGCATGAAAGGCAAATGCCTTACCTCCATGCTATCTCTCTGCATTTCTGATGAAGTATTAACAGGGTCTAAGACAAGGGTCTCAAACTTGCAGCCCGAGGGCCGGCCCTCCGTACAACATTTTGTGGCCCTGCCCTAGAGGAATCGTTTTTTGTTTTGTTTAGTTTTGTTTTAGTTGTTTGGGTCACACCCCCCAATGTTCAAGGCTTACTACTGACTTTGCACTCAAGAATGACTCCGATTTTGCCTCCTGCGGCCCCCAGGTAAATTGAGTTTGAGACCCCTGGTTTAAGAAGAGAATTATGAGGTGTGTTCATGCTTTTTTGATCTAGAATATCTTGTTTCTTCTGAGAAATTGAGTTTGCCAATTTCCATCTTTTCTCTATCCCATCTTCAGCTCCTTAATTCAGTGGTTAATTGGCTAGTGAGTGTTGTACCTTCTTTATGCCCATAGTGACTCGATCAAATGTTCAGAGCTAATAAGTGACCAAGCAAATAACTATTTTATGTTTGCCTTTTCTAATACCAAATGTTTTTAAATAGTTACTGCAGTATTTGACCTAAAAAAGAGTTCTTTTTCTTCCAGTTTATTAACATCAGTCAGTGTGTCTGTATCCCTTATTTGTAGCATATTATAGCAAATAAAATATTTAAAGACTTTAAGGGATTGTTTGGTAAGGGTTTTATCTGTTAGGTTTCATTTTTAAGAAATTTCCTCTAGGGAAGCAAATTATTTTGTTGCTTTTTGAAGAGAATATTTATGACATAATAGTAATAATATTATATCTGTCACAATCTTTGTTGTTATTGCTACTTTTTTCTGTTTGATTTAATGTGGTACTAAATCATAAATAATTGGAGCCAAGATTTAAATAATTGGTATCTTTACATAAATTCTAGTGATTACTGGTATAAGAAAGTTTTAAAAACTTATCTTTAGAAACATTCGCAGTAGTTTTTTTTTTACTAACTTGCTCATTTGTATTACTGAGATTATATTTCACAAAGTATATGGCAAAATTTTCAGATTAAAGTATTGATTTAAGACAGTCTTAAATAGACTGATTACGATTACTTGCCAATAGATACTAAACATAAGTAACTATATAAGCCTCTCATGTAATTAAGGAAGTACAAGAGACTATACAGTGCTTTTAAAAATTAAACTTAATGGCTATATTTTTAACTTATTAATAGAAAATATATATTTAAGAAAATATGCTATAGATAAACATAAATGTTTTACCTTTTAACAAAATAGGAGCAGATGTCTCAAGTATTAGATGCCATGTTTGAAAAATTGGTTGAAGAGGGAGAACACGTAATTGATCAAGGTGATGATGGTGACAACTTCTATGTAATTGATAGGTAAGTTTTCCCTAATTACTGTGCTATATGAGATTTGTATAATGTCTATAATTGATGTATGATAATTGCTATTGCCCTCTTACTCTTGTGAATGCATGTGGTGAAATCATACCAAGTCATGAGAAGAAGCACAATGTGTAGAAGTGCTGATTAGCTCAGCCATTTCCCGTAGGGCTCCTCACATAACTTCTGTTTGAAAGGTAGTAGGTCATGAGTACCTGTTGCAGTGAAAGTATAATATAGTATTATTACTGAATCAAAGTATAAATTAACCGTATTATTGCATATTTAAAGGCTTGTTTTAGCCTTTTTCACTTTTAGACCACATCCAATGTTACTCAGAGGTTACTCCTGGCACTATTCCCAGAAATTATTCCTGGCAGTGCTCAGAGCCTTGTGGGATGCAAGGCATCAAACTCTGTTTGGTTGTGTGGCAGGCAAGTAGCTTTCCCATTGTATTAACTCTCTCAGTTCCAGAAAGGCTCATTTTCATTTCAAATAAAACACGTTCCTAATTTTGAAAACTCAAATGATTCAGAGAAGCATATGGTGAAAAGTCAGTCTTTCTTCTTGCTGCCTCACTGTCACTGTATCAGTAGAGTAAGCCATGTGTGAATCTGCCAGGAGTTATTTGAGACACATTTTTTTGGGGGGACCACTCCCGGTGGCACTCAGGGGTTACTCCTTGCTATGCTCTCAGAAATCGCTCCTGGCTTGGAGAATCATATGGGATGCTGGGGATTGAACTGCGGTTTGTCCTAGGTTAGCATGTGCAAGGCAGACACCCTACTGCTTGTGCCATGGTTCCAGACCTGAGACACATTATCTATATTTTTAAAATCATTTTAGAAAAATTATTTTTTTAAAGAAGGGAGGCAAAGAGGGGGAGGGGAAGAGGGCAGAAATGAGGGAAGGAATAAGAGAGCTAGAAAAATTATTTTAACAATAAGACATCTAATGTCAGGAAATTGAAGTTGCACTTGACTTCATTTAAGAGCAGCATGTTCTGTTTTAATTAGATAACAGTACAAAATTATAATAGTGGAATAGTCAGAATGGAATCTGTATCTTGATGTTTTTAGGTTAGTGCCAAAGTCATTGGGTCATTGAGTCATTGGGTATCCCCATTTTGTGTGGATCACAGATCTTCTCTCAACCTGATTTGGTGCATTATATTTGCCTCTTAAGGGTAGAATGATGTTCTACCAGTAGTTACACCTTATCCCTCTATATCTGAAGACTTCATTTCTTTTTTGGCTTCATGGTTGGGATCTTCCACCATCTGTCATGTTTGTTCTCAATCAAGGGTTTGGTTTTTGTTTGTATGGGAGCCATACCCTGCAATGCTCAGATGTTATTCCTGGTTCTGCACTCAGAAATTATTTTTTACCAGCTCAGGGAATTTTCTGAGATGCTGGGGATTAAACCCTGGTCAGTTGTGTGCAAGGCAAGCACCCTACCACTGTACACATTACATATTACATATTTATTACATATTACACATTATTACATATATTACATATTATTATTACATATGTTTATGCTATTACATATTTTATGTTATTGAAATGGTTAGGGGGCCAGAGACACAGTTGCATGTGGTCAGTCCAAGTTTAAACCCTGATACTCCATATGACCCCCCCTCCCAGGCCCCTTCAGGAATGATCATTGAGATAATCCCCAAGTACTGCTGAGTATGTCTTCCCACCCCCCATAAAAGAAGGAAATTATTTTAGTGCAAAAGTGTTATGAAACAAATTCTAGATGCTATCCTTAAAATAGCTGTCTTATCCATAAGCAATATTAAAAACAAACTCTTCTCCTTCTTCATTAGTCTCTTTTGTATACTAAGGCTTTGCTTTTGTGTGTCTTTACCAAGCATAATTCTTTTCTGATATTACAAGCATTCCTTTTTCTGTTTTTGTTAAGAATTTCACCAACAGAATAATGCCAAATAATTTCCCTTATCTGCCTCCCAGGTGCTTTAGCAAAGCCTTCAATCTATATTCTCTAATAAAATACTGTTCTCAGGAAGAACTCTCCTCCTCAGGACAAATGTTGACCTTAATAAATATTGGATCTCGGTAATATGTAGTGCTTCTAGACATGCAAGCTGAATCTTTTTTTTTTTTTTTTTTTTTGGTTTTTGGTTTTTGGGCCACACCCAGTGATGCTCAGGGGTTACTCCTGGCTATGTGCTCAGAAGTCGCCACTGGTCTGGGGGACCATATGGGGCACAGAGGATCCAACCGCGGTCCGTCCAAGCCTAGTGCAGTAAGGCAGGCACCTTACCTCCAGCGCCACCGCCTGGCCCCGCAAGCTGAATCTTAAGTTTCCTAGAGGAAGAACTCCAACCAAAAGATCAGGTCGGAAAGACTATGTAATGACCTGGATCAGATATTTCATATGTATTTATGTACTTTTTGACTTGAGAATAAGGGATCATGTGAAATTAAAGAGAAGTAAATATTTTAGACTTTGATGGCTATCTATCTGATGTCTTTAAAAATTATTCAACTCTTCTGCTGAGAACAAACCAGTTCTGAAGGTTTCATAAATTCACTATTGTGTTTGTTCATCAGTAAAACTTTACTTTACTGGGTGCTTGTCTGTGTCTCAGTTTACCAGCCCTTCCTTTTGATTAGAAAGGACCTTAGGTATATTCTTTTGTAGGTTTTATTATTTGATTGTTTGGGGACCATACCTGAGCGCTCAGGGCTTATTCCTGTATCTGCATATAGGGATCACTCCTGGTGGTAGTCTGGGGATCATGCGGGGTGCCAGGGCTCAAACCATGGTTGGCTACATGCAAGGCAAAGCCCTACCCACTGTACTATCTCTTGTCCCAAGGACCTCTGTAATCTTAAAAACTTTAGATGTTTATTCTCATCATAGAAGTAAACATGTTCATTCCAGGAACATAATTCTTTAATTACATCATAAATGCCACTGGAAACTTTCCTTTTTCTCATACTTATACCTTTGATCAATGGTTTGACAACCTGTGATTGTCCATATAGATACTATTTATTATGGTCTTTCATTAAAGCATATCAAGATCATATAGTTATCATTTTATTATTTTGAACTGTTTGTGTGGTCTTTTTTTCCATTGCTAGCATATACTATAAAGAGACCTTGCTTGACTTTCTTTTTGCTTCTTAATTTGCATATGTCCCACAGAGGAACATTTGACATTTACGTGAAATGTGATGGCGTTGGAAGATGTGTGGGTAACTACGATAATCGTGGGAGTTTTGGTGAGCTGGCCTTAATGTACAATACTCCCAGAGCAGCTACAATCACTGCTACCTCTCCTGGTGCTCTGTGGGGTTTGGTGAGTGAAAATTTCTTTGACTGTGATGTTATTCTTTGTAAAATAAATAAATAAATAAATAAATAAATAAATAAATAAATAAATAAATAAATGAATGAAAGTGTAGTTATATCCCAAACCAGGTAAATTATTTTAGTTCTAATTGGTAAACTTGGCATTTAGGAATTTTTTGAGTAACTCTTGGTTGGTGAGAGAAGGTAGACTGTGTTGAGTTAAATTGTCATGTTCTTCCACCATTTGAGTCAGCAGCTTAATCTCCTGGCCTGAAAAAAGACAACATACAGTTAAAATACTACTCTTCTCTGCACTCTTGAAAATCATGCAGCCCCACACATGGAATTTCCGTTCCCATTTTCTTAGAGCACAGTATTGTCAGTCCCTCCTGAGGTGTAGTGGGCCCATGCTTGCCTGACCACCTACCCTCTGCATCCTTCAGGACACGAGACACACCCTCACCTGAGATTTAGACTCTGCTTCAGAAACTCTGTAGCCTGTTCTGGCTATCTGAAATTAAGCTCATCAGATGATTCATGAACTCTTTGGACCATCCTTTGCCTAGATGCACATTATAATAAGTGTGTGTGTGTGTGTGTGTGTGTGTTTTGTTTTGCATGTTTGTTTTAAAATACTCTTACCAAAGTTCCAACTCAGATATATGAAATCTGACTCTGGGGTAAAACTGGGCTTATAAAATAAATCTTTTAGGGGACTGGAGAGGTGGCTCAGTGGTAGGGCATTCACCTTGGTTCGATCCCCATAAGATCCCCCAAAGCCAGGAGCAATTTTTGAGCACAGAGTCAGGAGTAGCTCTACACTGGGTGTGGCCCTAAAACAAAACAAAAATAAATAGATCTTTTAATGATAATACTGCTACAGGATTAAAAAGTTTTATAGACTGTGAAAAATACAGAGTAGTATTTGCTTGTAAAGCTGATTCTGGAACTGTGGGAGTCAATGTGCTCGGGGTCAGCCGGGGATAGAGAGAAAATCTGGATGCTGCTTTGGCAGTTCTGAAATGCTGCCTGCATCCTGCACCCTTCAGGCCCCCAGAGACCCGACTGTGCTTGTGCTGCTGATGCACTTGTAGCGACATGTACTTGGGGGAATACAGAAAACACTGTGTTTCCTATTTGACGTGTTGGAAACAACCCATCCTACAATGTTGACATACATTTATTCATCCTTTCATGATAAATACATAGGTTGAGCACATTTGAATCAAGTTATCTTTCCAGCACCTCCTGGCATTACAGAAATCATTGTACATTATCCAATCACACCCAATCTTTGACTCTGAATTAGATTCAGCTGATAAAAATCTCTCGACAAGAAAAGATATATTATGCACTTATTTTTATTAGACCCAGACAATTACTGTTGAGTTTTATGTTTGTTTGGGGGCCACACCTGTTGATGTTCAGTCAGGACTTCACCTGGTGACTTCACTTAGGCGTCACTCCTGGCAGATCTTGAAGGAACATAATTTGTGCCAGGGATTGAAGCAGCAAAGCAAATGCCTTAATTCCTGTGCTATCTCTCTGTCACATGTTTATTTCTTTAAAATGTGAACAGATGTCAGGATCAGAGAGATGTTACAAGGATAAGGCACTTGCCTTGCATGTAGTCAACCTGGGTTTGACCACCCCTCCCCCAACCTCCAAGGCTACCCCCACCCACAACTTGTGCTCAAATGTGAAGCCTGAGCACACTGCCAGGAATAAGCCCTGAGCACTGCTGGATGTGGCCCCAGAACAAAAATTAAATAAAATTATGTGGAGAACTGCATAAGAAAAATTGACATTATTTCAGATGGAAGGAAACTTGCCATCTGTGGTGTTTTAAGGACCATTGAAAGGTTTGTATACTTAAGTCAGCAGAGTAAACCTCAATCCACAGCAGTCTTGGTATAAAGGGTAGATTTGCTATCAGCAGAGTAGTCAAGTGACTTGAGAATCTATCACTACCTATTTCTAAAATGAAAGTCATTTATTTATTTATTCATCTAGTAGGTGATGGACAGCAATGACTGAGTAAGTCAAGCTGCTAATTTACCTTTACATCAGAAATACCTTTTCTTTTTTTTACATAAAGAAAAGATAATGATGAGCCAGAGTGGTGGTGCAAGTGATAGGGTGCTTGCCTTACACGTGCTAACCTAGGATGAACTGCAGTTCGATCCCTCGGTGTCCCATATGGTCCTCCAAGCCAGGAGCGATTTCTGAGCGCATAGCTAGGAGTAACCCCTGTGCATCACCGGGTGTGGCCCAAAAAACAAAAAAAGAAAAAAAGAAAAGGCAAGGCAATGAAACATGCACAAAGGAGTCGTTTTAGAAAGTCCTCGTTTTATTGGGGTTGCCAGCATCAGATTGCCTCACAGTGAGGAAAATCTCCTTTCTGGCATAATCTCAGTACAAGCATGTGTGTCTTGTGAATTGCGCCCTTTGACGTAGGTTTTATCCCTGGTAGAGACCTTGAACTCCGTAGAAAGGTTCAGCATAAAGGCATTCCCCGTGTTAACAATTCTTACACTCCCAAGAAGAATGATATATATTCATATTTTTTAAAATCTAATCTCTACATGTAGTTAGCAGCTTTTGAGGGTTTCCTTTGGGGTACACATAAAAAAGTGAAACTTCTTTAGAAAAATTAGATCAGTTTAATATTTCAAACCTGTATTTCAAGTGCATGTTGTGCAACCAGCCTGCCTTCCTTTTGGCAAAAGTGCAAATCAACTTATTGAACCTCTGCCATACCAGTATAGACATAAAAGATAAGTAAATCCCCTGAAAAGGATGCCTCATGGGATATTCTGATTTTGTAAGTGTAATGCTGGGTCATCATGAGTTGAAAAAATTAACTAACTAACTGATCTACTTGGCCAAAAGATGATTGAAGTGACCAAGACGAAAACAATTGTCAGAATGGTTCATGTTGACTGAGGTCACCGTTGCAGGGAGAGGTCAACCACAGATGGAGAATCCTTCCTCAGCAAAAACCAGGAGTAACCCCTGAACATTGCATAGCTGCTATATTCCCCAAAAGATAACAAAATAAATACACTTGAAGTTTTTTTCACTCTACTCCACATTCAGTTTTTGTGACAGTTCAAGAAGACTAGTCTCTAGATGATTCTGAGATAGAGTCAGACTTGGAAATTGTTTCCTCATTTTTGCTTGTAAATTTTCTGTTAAGGAAAATAATTATGAGTACAGAGCTGCATAATACAGCCATTAATAAGTTGTCATAAATGAAATTGGACAATAATTTTTTTTAAGATTTTCATCCATGCTGACATTTTTCTTCATTGACAGAATTTCATTTAAATTCACCTTTAATGTGTTGGCAAGTCAGTTTTTATTTTATTTTATTTTATTTTATTTTTTGGGGTGGGGGCTACACCCGGCAGCTCTCAGGGGTTACTCCTGGCTCTATGCTCAGAAATTGCTCTGGCAGGCTTGGGGAACAAGTCAGTTTTTAATCCAATTTGGATTAATCCAGTTTGGATTAAAAACAAGTCAGTTTTTAATCCAATTTTATTTTATATTAAAATGCTACAATGGGGGTGGGCAAAGCGGTAGGGCATTTGCCTTATATATGGATGACCCAGGATCAACCCAGGTTTGATCTCCTGTACCCCATAGGATCCCCCGAGCCTGCCAGGAGCAATTTCTGAGCACAGAGCCAGGAATAACCTCTGAGCGCAAGCCAGGTGCAGCCCAAAACAAAACAAAAAAATGCTACCATTGTTTATCAATGTATACAAAACTATCATAATTTTGAATTCTCTCACTTATGAATTGTTTTATAGACATTTTTTCAAATTAAAATTTGTAGGAAAACCTTTTTTTTATTTGTTAGCTGTTAAAAGTTATTCTAGTTCTTTACGTAAGCTTTATACCTTTGAAGTTATAGAATGCTAATGTTGGAATTACAGCCTCCTCAAGAAAGTTGTGCCTTCTGTCAAAAAAAAAAATAAATACAGTGTCAATATGACCACAACTGAAAAGAGTAATATTTTACTATCTAGTGTATTATAATTGCTTTATTAAAAGATAGTCTCGGGGCCCGGGAGATAGCATGGAGGTAAGGCATTTGCCTTTCATGCAAAAGGTCATCGGTTCGAATCCCAGTGCCCATATGGTCCTCCGTGCCTGCCAGGAGCAATTTCTGAGCATGGAGTCAGGAGTAACCCCTGAGCGCTGCCGGGTGTGACCCAAACCCCCCCCCAAAAAAAAAGATAGTCTCTAGGGCCAGAGAGATAGTATAGAAATAAAGCACTTATCTTCTATGCAGCTTGAACTGGGATCAGTTCCTGGCATTCCATACGATTTCCATATGATTCCCTGTGCTCTGCCAAGAGTGAATCCTTAACACATCTGTATGATCACTACTCTAAAAAGCTAAGCCCTCTGGTTCTGATCCTAAACACCAATGAGACGGTTTTTAACCAGAAGGTACTCTGCAAAATAATCAAACACACACTTAAAGAAAGAAAAGACTTTGGGGCCGGGCGGTGGCGCTGGAGATAAGTTGCCTGCGCTAACCTAGGACGGACGCAGTTCGATCCCCCGGTTCCCCATATGGTCCCCCGTGCCTGCCAGGAGCGATTTCTGAGCGAATAGCCAGGAGTAACCCCTGAGCGTCACCCGGTGTGGCCCAAAAACAAAAAACAAAAAACAAAAAAAAAAAAAAAAGAAAAGAAAAGACTTTAAAAATTCCCACATTACCCTAACAGTTCACAGACCACCCTGTTAGCAGCCGCATGACGAAGCTCCTGGAACGAAAGGCGCCTCCTCTTTCGTGTGGAAAAACGTCACACCTAGAAGCTGGGACCATTCAATTTCACTACCAATTGGAGGTGCTGCATTAATAAAATAACATCCAATAAGAAACCATGTGGAAGTTGATTGACATAGAAGCAGACAAATACCATAATCCCACATCTCCCCCTATTTTATATTAATGCGTTACATAAAATAATAATACATAAATAACATAGCAACTTCAAGAATACTAATTATACTAAATTCTAAACAATGTAGTTATAGTTAGCCTAGCACTATGCTGAATAGGAGTGGTGAGAAGGGCAACCTTGTCTTGTATCAGATTTTAGAGGAAAGACTTAGTTTTTCACTATTAATTATAATATTTGCCATTGGCTTGTGGTAGATGGTCTTGACTATATTGAGAAAAGTTCCTTCCATTCCCAACTTGGTGAGAATTTTTATCAAGACTGAATGTTGGACCTTATCGAATGCTTTCTTTGCATCTATTGATGTGATTGTATGGTTTTCTTTTTCTTGTTGTTGATATGGTATATTATGTTGATTGATTTATGTATGTTAAACCATCCTTGCATTCCTGGAATGAATCCTTCTTGGTCGTGGTGTATGTGAGCTTCTTGATGAGGTGTTGAAACCTATTTGCCAGAATTTTGTTGAGGATCTTTGCATCTGTGTTCATTAGGAATATTGGTCTGTAGTTTTCTTTTCTTGCAACATCTCTGTTTAGTTTTGGTATCAGGGTGATGTTAGCTTCATAAAATCTGTTTGAGAGTGTTCCTGATTCTTCAATTTCATGAGAGAGTCTGAAAAGGATTGGTAGTAGTTCCTCTGGAAAGGTTTGAATGAATTTGTTATTTAATCCATCTGGGCCTGGGATTTTTTTTTTTTTTGAAGACTTTTGATTACTCTTTTAATTTCCTCAGTAGTAATGGGTCTGTTTAGATATGCTAGGTCATCCTGGTTATAAGAGTCCAAGAATTTATCTATTTCTTCCAGGTTATCATGCTTCTCAAAGTAGTCTCTGATTAACCTTTGAATCTCTGCAGTATCTGTAATGATCTCCCCTTTTCATTTCTAATCCGGTTTATTTTCTCTCTCCATTTCTTTGTGAGTTTTGCTAGTGGTTTATGTAATCCCACCCATACCACCACCACCACCACCACCACCACTACGACTACCACCCTTAAAAAGGGAAGAAAAATAAATAAAAATAAATAAATAAATACGCCCAATCTCGTCTGATCTCGGAAGCTAAGCAGTACTTAGATGGGAGACCGCCTGGGAATACCTGGTGCTGTAGACTTAAAAAATAATAATAAAATAAATAAATAAATCCCACCATGTTGATTTTGTAACTTCCAGGCCCGCTATCCACAGTCAGAGAAACTGGTGCTGGTCCAAACTAAGAGAAACAGACTTTATGGAGCTTTTTGACAGAGGCAGGGTAGGGAAATGGGGACATGCTTTTCAAAGGAGACAGACTTCAAGTTCTAGGATGACCAGGTTCTGGAGATGTAGATACAGGAATGTGAGAGTAGAAGCACTGTTGTGCTTCATACAGGAAGGTTGTTAAATGTTCTTAGAATTAAAAAAAAAGAAAAGAAACATTATTATAAGATGGTAGCACTATTAACCAGCTTCAATGAGGGAGGTACATTTTTTTCATTTTTTATTTTATTAAATCATTGTGAGATAGCATTACAAAGTTTTGATGGTTGAGTTTTAGTCATACAATATTCCAGCACCCATCCCTTCAACAGTACACATCCCTCTACCAAGATCCCCAGTTTCCCTCTCTCCACCCTCTCAGGCTGCATTGTTGGCAGACACTTTTCTTCTCTTTCTCACCAACCTCCCTCCCCTTTTTTAGGCACCATGATTTGCAATGCTGTTAGTGTACCTTGTAATATCACTTCATCTCCTTTCAGCACCCAGTTCTTGTCCAGAGTGATCATTTCTATTATTGTTCAAGTGGTCCTCTGTCTTAACTGTTCTCTACCTTCCCTCTCCCTTTGTTTCTACCTCCTATAGAACAATCCTCCTGGACCTTATTTCTATTGTCTTTGGGTATTCTCATACTGTGTATTTTTTTTTATATATCCCACAAATGAGTGTGATAATTCTGTCTGTTCTCCCTCTTATTTCATTCATTCAGCATGATACTTTCCATGTCTATTCATGTATGAGCAAATTTCATAACTTCATTTTTTCCTAATGACTGCATAGTATTCTGTTCATTGGGTATACTGTGGCTTCTTTCCAATCATATATTCTGAGGCACTTGAGTTGTTTGTAGATTCTATCTAATGTAAATAGCAGTGAACATAGAAATTCAGAAGACTTTTCTGCCTTTTCTTTTGTGTTTTTGAGCTCCTGTGGTATATTCTCAGAAGAGTACTGCTAGGTTAAATGGAAGTTCAATTTGTAGTTTTTGTCCATATTGTTTCCTGAAAAGGCTAGACCTGTCAACATTCCCATCAGCAATGAATGAGAGTCATTTGCATCTGCGTCAGCATTGGTTGTCCTTGTACTTTTTGATGTCTACCAGTCTCTTTGATCCGAGATGATACAGTATTGTTCTTTCCAGTTGCACCTTCCTGATGATTAATAATGTGAAGCATTTTTATGTGCCTTTGACCACTTCTGTTTCTTCTTTGAGAAAGTTTCTTCCTCGTTCATTCATTCCTCATTTATTTCTTCTCATTTTTTGATATTTTTCTTTTAAGTTCTGCCAATGCCTAATATATCTTAGATATTAATTCCTTCTATTATAGTTGGGTAAATAATATTGCCCACTCCAAGGGCGGTCTTTGTATTCTTGCCATCATTTCCTTTGAGATGCAGGAGCTTCCTACTTTAATGTAATTCTGTTTTTTTTTATCTTTGCTTCCACTTGCTTGGTCAGTGGTGTTTCATAGTTTAAGATGCCTTTAACTTTAGAATCACAGAGAGTTCTAGGTTTTCCTCTATGTACATTATAGACTATGTACATTATACTCTATGTACATTATATACATTTATGTCTTGAATCCATTTTGAGCTAACTTTTGTGATTGGTGTTAGAAAGAAGTCTGTTCATTCTGAGTTTATCTCTTTAGAAATACTAGGTTTGTATAGTAAAGTAGCAGTCTACAAAATTAAAACACAAAAATTCATGGCTTTCCTTATATTAATAGTGAAAGAAGGAGGAGATATTTAAGAAACAACCTAATGCAGAATTTGCCTCAGAAAATCAAGTACTTCAGAATCAGCCAAACTTAAAGACTTAAAAGACATACAAAAGAAAACTACAAAATACTACTTCAAGAAATAAAATAGGACAGGAGGAAATGGAAACACATCCCATGCTCATAGATTAGGAGGATTAAAATCATTAAAACAACCACAATCCTCAAAGCATTGTACAGATTTATTGCTTTCCCTATAAGGATGCCCATGACATTTCCCCAAGAAATTTCAAACACTCCTCAAATTCATAGAGTGAATTTTTATAGAAAAATAAATACCCCCAATAACTATAAAAAAAAAAAGCAATCCTTGGAGAAAAGAAGATCAGAGGCATCACTTTCCCAACTTTATTATTAATATTTTTACAAACTGGTAGTAATTAAAACAGCATGGTATTTGAATAAAGACTTACCCTCAGTAGAATAGAGTTTAGTAACCTGAGGCTGATCCTCAAGTATATGAACAGTTCATCTTTGATAAAGAAGCAAAAGATATGAAATAGAGTTGTCTCTTCAACAAATAGTATTGGGAAAACTGGCCAACGACATTCAAAAAAATAAATTCAGACCTCTTTCTAACATCACGCAAAAAGTCAAAGCAAAATGGATTAAAGACTATCAGAATCCATAAGGCACACATGTGGAGGGGAGGAGACTGGAGCTTTTTAAAAAGCACAATAGTGCCCTCTTGTGGTAATACTCTGGTTGTATGTTGGTAAGATCTCTTAGAAGTAAACAGATGTTTTCTTTTAAACAATGAAAATAATATTTGATATGGTTCTATATTTCATGTGTGAAGAAGTAAACATCAGAGATGGGTTACATTAAAAGCATAATTTTGGTCTGGAGAGAAAATTAGAAGAGTTGAGTGCATTCTTTGTATGCAGGAGGTCTGGATTTGATTCTAGGACACATGGTCTTCCTATATACTACTGGGAGAGGCCCCCTAAAGAAAAGCAGAAAGTATGATAATTTTAATATTCTCTCTTAGAATCTAAAGTTACCATCTGTTTATTATAGGGAATAAAAGGAAACTATCACTTCAGACTGCTTTTCCCCATAAAACTTACTATTTTTTTATTTGTGATATTCTCTGATATTCAATTTGCTATTTTGTCTTTAGGACAGGGTAACCTTCAGGAGAATAATTGTAAAAAATAATGCCAAAAAGAGAAAAATGTATGAAAGCTTTATTGAGTCACTGCCATTCCTTAAATCATTGGAGGTAAGTGCTTGATTTATTTTGCTTTAAGATACTCTGCTTTGTTAGGGATATTTAGTTCGATAGAAAGGTTTCTTTGAATAATATCTATATTTTCATTGGGAAAAGTTAAATTACATTACGTGCATATCTCATAATTCTTTTGTTGCTTATTATATGTTTATTTTGTTGTCTATAAGCAATAGATTGCTACCAGATTCTAAAGCAGATTTACATGTGGCCTTTTATTTGAAAGAGGGTTTTAAATACCATAGTAATGCAGGTAACTACCACTAGGTTAATCTTCACAGAAGGGATTATCTGAACCAAGGATCCTCCTGTATTCTCCTCAAATATGTTTGTACTTTATTTCTCTTCTGCTTTCTTCTTAAAACAGTCCGTCCAGAATCACGGTCCTTTTTAGCTTGTTTTTAGTCTGTAGCTAACCACTTATAAAATTCCTAACTGTAAATACTGTATGTATACTCATACTTCCTAAAATTGACATCAGCCTTCAAAGTCTCTCCCTAAATTAGTCCAGGCTAATTTATCCCTGAGCACCCCAAACATTTCCTTTCTAGGGTAACCTGACCCAAGTCTACTCCTCCCCTGCCCTCTCTGTCTTTGTGGATGGTGGCTCCATACTTCCAGAAGCTTGGCCAGAGATCTTGAGGTTTAGGACTGACTCATGTACTGAAAATACCTCCTGGATAGATTGTCATTTTATGCCTGTTAGAAATTTTGGCCACGTTACAGAATGCTTATTAGATGATAGCTGATCTTCTCTAGCAGAATATCTCTAAGTAGAATAGGTCAGGAGTTGGAACTCTAAATACCTTCAAGTTAAGCAAGTAACATAAAGAAGAAACCAAGCCAGAGCTGGGTTCTGGTAAGCTGGAGAACAGGTGCTCCAATTAAACAAACAGCTGCTATTCCACCATAGTTTATTGTCACCATGTAGCAATAGATAATAAGAGTTTTGCTACGTCTTCTAATGTTAGGAGAGAATCTGAAATACTCATTTTTCATGAGAAATTATTTTTAAATGCTGGCAGTTAATTGATACAAATATACATCCACGCAAACCCATACCCTGCTTAGTTGATTTGGACTCATTTTTTTAACCTCAATAAGTTAGATGACTGAATTAATTTGTTTCAATTGAATATTATCTGTCTTTATTTTTTATAGTTTTCTGAACGCCTGAAAGTGGTAGATGTGATAGGCACCAAAGTATACAACGATGGGGAACAAATCATTGCTCAGGTATAAAACTTGCATAATTTATTTTTGGGTTGTACTAAAAAAAAGGTTCATGTATGTTTATAAATCTTCATAAATTTTTCATGTGTATTTATAATTAGTATGTAGTGATGGATGAGTATTTCTTTACCAAATGACCTGTTAAAAACAATTTAATTTAGAACCATTAATCTCTTTGAATATTTGTGTTTGTATAATTAGCTCCTAATGAATATGTATTAAACCATCAAAGAACTTCTGCATAATTTTGTTTTTGTACATGACATTCAGTTCTCATGTATATAAAGAGTAAAGTGCTTCTGGTAGGTGAAAAAAATGTTTCTCTCAGGGAAAAATAAAAAAAAGCAAACAAGGGGCCCTGGAGATAGCATGCAAAAGGTCATCGGTTCGAATCCCGGTGCCCCATATGGTCCCCCCGTGCCTGCCAGGAACAATTTCTGAGCATGGAGCCAGGAGTAACCCTGAGCACTGCCGGGTGTGACCCAAAAACCATAAAAAAAAAAAAACCAAACAGGGAGTATTCCATGAGATTCCTGAGGACCCACAAGGTGCCTGGGAAGACAACGACAGGGTTTTTCATGATAAGTTCATGCTGAGTTTTCCTGAGGTTGCTCCCTGATAGAGTTAGCCAAATAGGAAACATGCTGCACCATAAACAGGCTGTATCCATGTATATACTCAGTGCCATATACATGCTGTGCTATGTACTTGATGGATTCAGGACATTCCATGAGACCAAATGAGATCTTGAGCCTACTGCTTTCTAAGATCTCTTTTTATGTTTGTACCATATTTAGAAGAGATCTAATGTGAAGTAGAACTTACAAAGATAGTTGATGTAACAGAAAAAGCATTTAGGTGGTTTTACCTTATTTCCAAATTACACTTTTCAAAGCATCAAGAAAACGAATTAAACAGATCTTATTAGTAATTCTTTAATACTATTTTTTGTTTGTTTTTTGTTTTTTGGGCCACACCCGGTGACACTCAGGCTATTCGCTCAGAAGTTGCTCCTGGCAGGCACGGGGGACCATATGGGGAACCGGGGATCGAACCGCAGTTCGTCCTAGATTAGCGCAGGCACCTTACCTCCAGCGCCACCGCCTGGCCCCCTTTTAATACTATTTTTAGTAAGCTTTTTATCTAAAATATTCGTTTTACTTAGTATATATATTCACTTTGCTTAATATGTACTTGATTTCTGAAACTGAGGAAAGAATATTGTTTTAGAGGGCAAATAAATAAGTTGCTGCACAAGCACACAAAGTAGAATTAGAGCAACCAGGAGTCAAACCATTAAACACAACTTGTTATAGGCATATAAAGGCTCTCTATATGTATTGGTGAATAATACCAATATATAAAGAATAAGTTACATATATAACAAATATTATATATAAGAATATATAGATATAAAACGAGCTATATAAGTGGATAAATAATATTTTTTTTTATTTTTTTTGGTTTTTGGGTCACTCCTGGTAGTGCTCAGGGGTTACTCCTGGCTCTTTGCTCAGAAATTGCCCCTGGCAGGCACAGGGGACCATATGGGATGCTGGTATTTGAACCACCATCCTTCGGCATGCAAGGCAAACGCCTTACCTCCATGCATCATTCCGGCCTTGATAAATAATAAATTTTAAGACATCTTTAAAATGTTTTATTTAGCTTTTCACTTTGAAATGAATATAGATTTATAAGATATATAGATATAGGTTGCAAAAATAGTGCAGTGAAGTCCTAGATTCTCTCTGAGTATCTCAAATTGCTGTCAGACAATATCAAAACAATAAAACTGACTTTAGTACACACCACAGATTCCACCAATTTTATGTACACTTAGAACATATTTTGAAAGCCAGCCAAGTACTATATATTGCGCGATACTCCACAGACTTATCACGATTCAAAACACTTGAAAATTTACCATGATATTTATGAAATCTTGATATAAAAATAGCAAAAGGGATAGAGCTTTTTACATATTAGTTGTCTTTTCAATGTTTATAAACGTAAGTCTGTACCATATTATAGAAATCTAGATTCAGCTTTTATTTTTGTCATGTAGTTTGATATTATATTTCTTGAAATCTACTGAGACATTTTTAAGTTCTCATTTCTCCAGAATCACTTTGAGAGTCTCTGGCAAGGCAGTTTGTGTCCAAAGCCAAGAAAAAGTGATGCTGTTATGCTCAATGGCAACCCTTTTCTTTTAGAAGGTCATTTCAAGTCCTGGAGGCAATGTGTGTCTGGTGTGTCAGCAAACTGGCATCTCCAAGTGTGGTCCCAGCCAAACATCTGGTCCCAGCAGTACAAACATCCGCTGCTTCCTAATAAGTGTGGGTGCTCTCTCTCCTCTTAAGGAGACAGTGACTTATCTTGAGTTTTACTAAGGCTTGAAATGTTAGGGTAACAGGATGCACATTTTAGCTCTTCCTGAGAATATTGTCCTATTGACTCTTGCTATTGGTGGAAATCCTGCTGGGGACTGGGAGCTGCCATGACAAACTATGAATGCCAGACCATAGTTAGAGTGAAGTTTTTGCCTGCCTTATGTATATGTCATACTTTTTTTTTTTTCTTGACTAGTTTTCTCAGAAATGCTCTTGCTATGGCAGAGCATGTATTTTTTCGAGTTATATTATAAATGTGATCATGACTACATAATTGTTGATTGGAACCTGTCCTTTTAGAAAGCAAATAGCTTGGCCTGTTGGGACAGGGTTTTACTTTTCAGTCAACACACCTGTAAACATAGGGGTTAGATTCCTTTTCAGGGCTGTGATGGACAATAGGATTGCCACCCACTAAACTGCATTTCTATGCTCTGTTTTTGTTTTCCTCTCCTAGGGAGATTCAGCTGATTCCTTTTTCATTGTAGAATCTGGAGAAGTGAAAATCACTATGAAAAGAAAGGTAAACATTGATTGTTTTAGCCTCTGAAATCCTTATAACATTAACAAGGAATAAATGAGAGTATATTTTCTGTCTTAAGCTGATAAAGGTGAATACTTCTGATTGCCTTGTCAGGGTAAATCTGAAGTGGAAGAGAATGGTGCAGTGGAAATTGCCCGGTGTTCTCGGGGCCAGTACTTTGGAGAACTTGCTCTGGTAACTAACAAACCTCGAGCAGCTTCTGCGCACGCCATTGGAACCGTCAAATGTTTAGGTAGGAATCAGGGCACGGCTGTATTTCATGTGTTCTTGTTGCATGGATTATTTTATTGGATTCACAAGTTTTGTGGGTATCACAAGATATAACAAAGTTAGGGTTCACTGCATTATAAATTCTGCCTGTGAAAATATTTTTATTTTCCTTAAAAATTTTTACATATGGCTTTGTTTTTAAGCTCATGGTCTTCCTTGAATACTTAGCTCACTCTCTTGTCGCTTTCTCTGCTTGCTTATTTCTACTCTGGAGTTCTCTGTGTTTTCTGTCAAGCACATACTTCTTTTTCTTTTTCTCTTCTCTCACATCATTATAAATAAATTTAAATGAAAATGATCTTGCTTCACAAAAAAGAATTGCTTTTATATTTATGTATATCTACACACGTGTATATACTTTTTTTGGTAGATTCTTGAAATAGTCTCTTAGTTTAGTACAGTGGGTAGGTTATTTGCCTTGCATGAGGTCAATTCAGGTTCAGTTCCCAATATTCCATATGTTACCCTGAGCACCTCCAGAAGTGATTCCTGAGTGCAGAGCCAGGAGTAATCCTTGAACACTACCATGTGTGACCCCCCCCCAAATAAAACAAAACAAAAAAATTGAGTTTTTTATATTATCTTTCAAAAAATATTGTGCTCTGATTTCTTCAACACATTAGGTTACAGCAGTATTTTTATGAAGCACATTGAACTCTGCAGGGCAAGCTGGAATGAGTGTGGAAATAATTACTCATCCGAGTCCTGGGAAACAAAGGTTCAGGTTTACCAAGACACAATTAAGTATCATTGTTCAACTGTTTATTGCTGTTTTAAAATGCCAAATAGGAGTTTAACAGAAATTCCATCCTTAATCAGAAACTTCTGTATATATCTGAATTTTTATGATAAATGACATTTTACCAATGAAAAAGAAAAATTAGAGGTAGCTATATAAGATAGTTTCTTCTTTCTCCTACTCCTCTTCTTCCTCCTCTTCCTCCTTCTCTTCTACCTCCTCCTCTTCCTCCTTCTCTTCTACCTCCTCCTCTTCCTTCTTAATCTTCTTCCTCCTCCACCCCCACCTTACTCTTCTTCATAAAATTGATTCAACATGGGCCAGGGAAAAAGTTCAGTGCATTGAGTGCATACTTTATATTCAGGAGTTCTGGGTTAGGTCCTCAAGGTATTGTATTAACCCCAGCATTGAGTTGAGAGTTGTCCCCAGCACTGAGTTGAGAATAGTCCGCAGTGTTGCAGGATGTTGATACCAAACCAAACCCTGAATCAGAAGTAATTAGTCCCTCTGTGCTCTTTATTCTATTGTAAACTTAGTTTGAGTGTTCTCAAGGTTTTCAGCTAGTCTCAGGATTAATTTCCTCAAGAAGTTATTTCTTAAAAAAAAAAAATTAAATAGGGGGGCCGGGAGGTGGCGCTGGGAGGTAAGGTGCCTGCCTTGCCTTGTGCTACCCTAGGAAGGACCGAGGTTCAATCCCTCAGTTCCCCATATGGTCCCCGTGCCTGCCAGGAGCAACTTCTGAGTGAATAGCCAGGAGTAACCCCTGAGAGTCACTGGGTGTGGCCCCCCCAAAAAAATATTAAATAGGAGGGCTGGAGTGATAGCACAGCGATAGGGCATTTATCTTGCACGCGGCCAACCTAGAATGGACCTGGGTTCAATTCCAGGCATCCCATATGATGCCAGGAGCAATTTCTGAGTTTATAGCCAGGAATAACCTCTGAGTGTCACAAGTGTGGTACAAAAACAAAAACACAAAACAAACAAAAAAATTAAATAGGATGTGAATCAAGGATTATACTTGGATGAAAGAGAAAACAGAAACCATTTTTTTCAGCATAGACATGTTAAAAAGAAAGGTAATGTGATTAAAGTTCCATTAATTATTTATGTAATAGAATCTTTGTTATAGTCACATTAAAGAAAAATCTGAGAAATATAGGAAGATAGAAAAATCTTAGTTACACACACCACACACACCCAGGGCTTCTACATTCTACAGTCCATCTCATTTTCAGAAATCGAAGAAATCCGTCCCCAGGAGAGGTTCGCTAACGGAGGTAGGGAGGACGAGGTCTCTCCCCTCCAGCTCGGAGAACGCGTCTACCACCCAGTAACCAGTGGTTCTGAGGTGAATTGGCGGATAAACAGCTCACGGAGAGTCAGACTTGTGAAAATATCAGCTTTATTCGGTGGAATGAACTGAGGTCCGATGTCTCAGCATCAGTTCCAACAAAAAGCCCCTAAGCCTTCCACAGACTTCTGTTTTATACACTAGAATCAGGTACCACCCTAGGGTAGGGGCAGAATGCCAGATCACACCCTAGAGTAGGGTCCAATCACTGATCAGGGTAGTAGGATCAGGGTAGGTCCTGCCAGGTCACACCCTAGAGTAGGGTCCAATCACTGATCAGGGTAGGATCAGGGTAGGTCCAAAAATGTTTATACATAAAAATTCCAAATCATGATAAGATTAGAAATGTTTACATATGCAACAAGAAATTATTTACATGACTTTCCTCTTTTTCTTGAGAAGCCACGAGGACTAGGAGCAAACATTGCTGGGCATCAAACTCAGGGTTTCCTCATTTGAGGCAAGTGTTACGGTACTTACTTCACACGTCAGTATGGGTCTCCTGTAGTATTTTTTATATTAGGGGGAGGGTTGACCACACCCAATAGTGTTCAAGTGTTACTCCTAGCACTGCACTCAAGAATTACCCCTTGTGCTGCTTGGAGAACCTATGGGGAGCTGAGGATTGAATCTAGGTAGCCCATATACAAGGAAACGCCCTGCTTACTGTACTACCACTTCAGCCCCCTAGGTCCCCTATTTTTTAGTTTGCAAATTTCCTTACTGCTCATATAGCTCAAACATTTTATATGTCAAATAGTAAGATCTTATAGAGTAGTATAAATGTTAAAGATCATTTGTTATCATTCCCCCCATCCCAGTAAATGTTTAGAGGTTTTGGACTCCTTTCTTGGAGCAGGGAGAGGTGCTTTTTGACATGTATATGCATAGAGAGGTGTTTTTTGACATGTATATGCATAGAGAGGTGCTTTTTTTTTTTTTTTTTTTTTTTTTTTTTTTTTTTTTTTTTTTTTTTTTTTTTTGGTTTTTGGATCACTCCCGGCAGCGCTTAGGGGTTACTTCTGGCTCCATGCTCAGAAATTGCTCCTGGCAGGCACGGGGAACCATATGGGGCACCGGGATTCGAACCAATGACCTTTTGCATGAAAGGCAAACACCTTACCTCCATGCTATCTCCTGGGCCCCGAGAGGTGCTTTTTGACATGTATATGCATAGAAGTTTTTCACTGAAATCACTTTATAGAGATAGGTTTTCTTTATAACTATTTATCTATTTATTCGTTTATTTATTTGGTTTTTGGGTCATACCTGGCACTGCTCAGGGGCTACTCCTGGCTCTACACTCAGAAATTGCTCCTGGCAGGCTCAAGAGACCATATGGGATGCCAGGATTTGTTTTTTTGTTTTTGTTTTTGTTTTTTTTTTTTTTGGTCACACCCTGTGACGCTCAGGGGTTACTCCTGGCTATTTGCTCAGAAGTCGCTCCTGGCAGGCTCGGGGGACCATATGGGGAACCGGGGGATGGAACCGCGGTCCGTCCTAGGTTAGCGCAGGCACCA
>PVKC010012219.1:0-24008 GCA_004027635.1 Crocidura indochinensis
AAAAAAAAAAAAAAAAAAGCTCGCTCTCCCAGAGGTCCATTCTAGGGTGGGAACGCCCAGGAACACCTCATTAGCATGAAAACTGGCAAGAAGTGAGTACTTTGCAAAAGCCAGGACCCCTGTTTGTGACGTCAGGCTGGGAATTTCTGCAAATCCAGCCTGCCTAGTGGGGCTGACTGCAAAAAACTGTGAGTCCTGTCTTTGTGTTTATTTGTCCTCTCCTGTTATCTGGACCTTGTGGGAGTGGGCTGAAAGAGGCTGCAGAAGAGCACAGCCGCTCTGCTTTGCTATGCGGCTGTGCACTCTTTCTGAGGAAAGAACATCATCGCAACAAGAAGAGAAAAAATCACACTAAGGACTGTGTTGGATCACTGAAGCCCAGCATTTCTCTCTGGACAGTCTTCTCTGTGGTGTGCCTAGGCCAAAGATTTGATCCTTTGAGAGGCCTCATCCACGGAGGACTCCACTCCCTTGTAGGCAAATCAAAACACCCAGAAAGGGCGGAACCAGAGGAGTGTGGCTGCGTACATCATTTAGCCAATGAATACCACCACAACACGTAGAAAAACACACAATACTAGTGTGACAATTGGGAAACAACGCAGGCCAGCATCATACATAGAGAACGAAGATGACAATTTTGATAATGACCAGCGAACTAATCAATCTCTCAGATAAGGACTTTAGAAAAGCAATATGGAAGATGCTGAAAGAACTCAAAGAAACCATGGACCGAGTTGAACACAACACTAATAAGAACGAAGAAAATATGATGACAGAAACCACAAAACTCCAAACTGAAATAACATGTCAACTAACAGGCCTGAAAAACTCAGTAAATGATTTGAATGACAAAATGGATACACTCTACACCAGGGTAGAAGAAGCTGAGAATAGAATTGGTGCTATGGAAGAAGAGATAAATAACAACTACATACAGCAGGAGAGATTGGGGAAAAAACTTAAAACAAATGAACAGACAATGGAAAAAATACTCAAAGAATGGGAACAGATGAAAATAGAAGTCTATGATAAGATCAATAGGAAAAACTCAAGAATCATTGGAGTCCCAGAGACACAGTAAGAAGATTTCCAGGAAGAATCAACGGTCAAGAACATCATTAAAGAGAAACTCCCAGAACTAAAGAATATATGTGATCAAATCGTGCATGACCGAAGAGTACCAACCAAGAAAAAAACCCAGAAAAAAATACCCCAAGACACATCCTAGTCACAATGACGAATCCCACAGATAGAGACATAATTCTGCAAACAGCAAGATCAAAAAAGGAAATTACATTCAAGGGAGCATCCTTGAGAGTTACAGCAGACCTGTCACCAGAAACACTCAAGGCCAGAAAGCATTGGTGTGATATTGTGACAAGACTGAATGAAATGAATGCTTCATCTAGAATACTCTACCCAGCAAAACTCACTTTCTGGTTTGACGGAAGAATACATGGTTTCACAGACAAAAAGCAGCTCAGAAACTTTAAAGACTCAAACCCACGCTTAAGAGAAAAACTGAAAGACCTAATTTAAGACAAGACTAACCAAAAGACACACCAAATTTCGATATAAAGATGGCATCAAATCCCAGGACAATTCTTTCTCTTAATGTCAATGGACTAAATGCACCAGTTAAGAGACACAGAGTGGCTAAATGGATCAAAAAACTCAATCCAGCTTTCTGCTGTCTACAAGAATGCACCTGAATAGTCAGAACAAATATAGACTCAAAATAAAAGGCTGGAGGAAAATTATCCAAGCAAACAACACCCATAAAAAAGCTGGAGTGGCCATACTAATATCAGATAATGCTAAATTTATACTCAGAAAGGTTGTAAGGGACAAAGATGGACATTATATAATAATCAAGGGGTATGTAGAGCAGGAAGAAATCACGCTTCTAAACATATGTGCACAGAATGAGGGTACAGCAAAATATTTAATACAATTGTTGACAAAGCTGAAAAATAACATGAACAGCAACACAACAATTGTGAGGGACCTCAACACAGATTTGTCAACAATGGATAGGTCAACCAGACTGAAACCCAACAAAAATATACTGGACCTGAGGAGAGAAATGGAAGAAAGAGGCCTAGTGGATATATATAGGACACTCTACCCCCAGAAATCTGGATACACATTCTTCTCCAATGTACATGGGACATTCTCCAGGATAGACTACATGCTGGCACATAAAACATATCTTCATAATATCAAGAGGATAGAAATTTTGCAGGCTACCTTTTCTGACCACAAGGCTCTGAAATTATCTGTGAATTCCAAAGGAGCAAAGAAGAAAAACTTTAACACCTGTAAGTTAAACAGCCTCATACTGAATAAACAGTGGGTCCGAGATGAAATCAAAAAGGAAATCAAAAGATTCCTGGAAACAGATGATAATGAAGACACAAACTATCAGAACTTATGGGACACAGCAGAAGCAGTACTGAGAGGAAAATTTATAGCTTTTCAAGGACACATCAGGAAGGAAGAAGGGGCTTACCAGAGTAGCTTAACGACGCAGCATATAGAATTAGAAAATGCTCAACTAAAGGACCCAAAAATAGGGAGTCAGAAGGAAATAACAAAGCTGAGAGCAGAAATCAATGAAGTTGAAACCCAAAAAACAATCCAAAAGATCAACGAATGCAGAAGTTGGTTCTTTGAAAAAATAAACAAGATTGATAGACCACTGGCAAAACTAACAAAGTAAGAGAGAGAGAGAAACTTGATAACTCATATTAGGAATGAAAAAGGAGAGATCACTACTGATATGGCAGAGATTCAAAGGGTAATCAGAAACTACTTTGAGAAGCTCTATGCAACTAAAAATGAGAACCTGGAAGAGGTGGATAAATTCTTGGACTCTTACAATCTTCCACGGTTGAAGGAAGATGATGTAGTATATCTAAACTCCCCCATAACTATTGATGAAATTAAAACGGTAATCAAATGTCTGCCCCAAAACAAAAGCCCAGGCCCAGATGGATTCACTAGTGAATTCTTTCAAACTTTCCAGGAGGAACTACTACCAATCCTGTCAAGACTCTTTCATGAAATCGAAAATACAGAAACACTTCCAAAATACCTTTTATGAAGCCAACATCACCTTGATACCTAACCCAGACAGAGATGCAACGAAAAAAGAAAATTACAGACCAATATTGCTGATGAATGCAGATGCAAAGATCCTCAAAAAAATTCTGGCAAATAGAATACAATGCCTCATTAAGAAGATCATCCACTACGAACGAGTAGGTTTCATCACAGGAATGCAAGGCTGGTTAAACATCCGTAAATCTATCAACATAATACACAACATCAACAACAAGAAAAGTAAAAATCACATGATCATATCAATAGATGCAGAGAAAGCATTTGATAAGGTTCACACCCATTCTTGATCAAAACTCTCAGCAAGATGGGAACGGAAGGAACATTTCTCAATATAGTTAAGGCCATTTACAACAAGCCAGTGACAAATATTATCCTCAATGGAGAAAAACTAAAAGGCTTCCCTCTAATTTCTGGCACAGGACAAGGCTGTCCTTTCTCACCACTGGAAGTACTTGCTATAGCGATTAGGCAAAAAAAGATATCAAGGGAATCCAGATAGGAAAGGAAGAAGTCAAACTCTCACTTTTTTGCAGATGACATGATACTCTACTTAGAAAACCCTAAAGACTCTACCAAAAAGCTCCTAGAAACAATAAACTCATAAAGCAAGGTGGCAGGCTACAAAATTAACACACAAAAATCAATGGTCTTTCTATACACCAATAGTAATAAGGAAGAAATAGGCATTAAGAAAACACCCCCATTCACAATAGTGCCACACATACTCAAATATCTTGGAATCAACTTGACTAAAAATGTGAGGGACCTATACAAAGAAAACTATAAAACTCTGCTCCAGGAAATAAGAGAGGATACATGCAAATGGAAACACATTCCCTGCTCATGGATTGGCAGGATTAACATCATCAAAATGGCAATACTACCCAAGGCAATATACAGATTTAATGCAATCCCTCTAAAGATCCCCACGACATTCTTCAAAGAAGTGTATCAGGCACTTTTGAAATTCATTTGGAACAATAAACACTCTAGAATAGCGAAAGCAATCATTGGGAAAAAGAACATAGAAGGAATTACTTTCCCCAATTTCAAACTTACTACAAAGCAACAGTTATCAAAAACAGCATGGTATTGGAATAAGGACAGGCCCTTAGATCAGTGCAATAGGCTTGAATACTCAGAAAGTGTTCCCCAGACATACAGTCACCTAATTTTAGATAAAGGAGCAAGAAATCCTAAATGGAGCAAAGAAAGCCTCTTCAACAAGTTATGTTGGCACAACTGGCTAGCCACTTGCAAAAAAATTGAACTTAGACCCCCAGCTAACATCATGTACGAAGATGAAATCCAAATGGATGAAAGACCTTGATATCAGACCTGAAACCATAAAATACATAGAACAACACGTAGGCAAAACACTTCAGGATATTGAGACTACAAGCATATTCAAGGAGGAAAATGCACTCTCCAAGCAGGTGAAAGCAGATATTAACAGATGGGAATATATTAAGTTGAGAAGCTTCTGCACCTCAAAGGAAATAGCGCCCAGGATGCAAGAGCCACCCACTGAGTGGGAGAAACTATTCACCCAATACCCATCAAATAAGGGGCTAATTTCCAAAATATACAAGGTGCTGACAGAACTTTAGAAGAAAAAAACATCTGACCCCATAAAAAATGGGGAGAAGCAATGGACAGACACTTTGACAAAGAAGAAATACAAATGGCCAAAAGAAACATGAAAAAATGCTCCACATCACTAATCATCAGGGAGATGCAAATCATTTTTCTTAAAATCCATAGATGAGTGATTCCATTCTGCGTTTCTCTCTTTTTCTGGTAGTTTCTCTGTGATGATGTTCTTGATTGTTGTTTCTTTCTACAGATTCTTCTTGGGTCTCTGGGACTCCAGTGATTCTTAAGTTGTTTCTGTTGAGCTTATCAAAGACTTCTATTTTCATCTGCTCATATTCTTGGAGTAATTTTTCCATTGTCTGATAATTTGCTTTAAGGCTTTTCCCCCAGTCTCTTCTGCTGTATGGAGTTGTTATGCATCTTATCTTCCAGCACACTAATTCTATCATCAGCTACTGTTATCCTGTGGGAGAGCTTATCAATTGAGTCTTTCAATTTGTCTACTGAGTTCTTCAGACCTGTTATTTGGCCTGATATTTCAGTTTGGAATTTACTGGTTTCTGTCTTCATATTTTCTTGCTTCTTATTAGTGTTCTGTTCAACTCTATCCATGCTTCCTTTGAGTTCTGTGCATCTTCCATATTTCTTCTCTAAACTCCTTATCTGAGAGACTGACTAGTTGGTTGGCCATGTTCCAGTCATTAGAGTTGGCATCTTCATTCTTTATGCCTGATATTGGTCTGCATATTTTCCCCATTGTCATGCTTGTATTGGGGTTTTTTCTACTTGTGATTGTATTCATTGGCTAGGTGGCGCGAGTGGGCTTAAGCGTTCCAGCAGATTCAGCTTTATTCACAGTCTCCTGCCAAGGAAGACTCACCTCAGCTGAAGCAAGCCCTCTGGCAATGAATGCCAGGGACTATCAAAGTTCCCAGGCTGAAGCAAGCCAGGGGAAACCTCAAAATGTCTTTCGTGCTTAAGGGGTTCAGCAGAATCAGCTTCATCCGGGGTTAAGATTATTTATGCAACAGTGTTTCCTTGGGCTGTACCTGGAAGGATAATTTTTGGTGGGGGGTCCTTGTTTTAATGTTTTTGACAATATCTAAAACAGCATGGGGGTAATTTTGCCTATTTTTTTGCATTAGAGAACTCATTTCCCCCCCATCAGCAGCTCATAAGACAAAGTAACTCCCGATACCACCTTTCTAAATATTATCTGAACTATAAAGCTTTGCCTTTACTCACTCAGCACAAAACATTTCCCATTTCACACATTTAGGAGTATTTAATGTAGCTTAACAATTGTCTGAAAATCATAAAGAATCCAAGGTGCTTTTTCACACCAAAACTGAAGAATTTGAACACAATAATCTGAAATCGGGCCATATTTAGAACATGCTTTTTAAATTTGCTTACTTGATTCATATCTAAAGGTATATAGGCTTGTTCTTTCTCATTATAGGAGAGAATTGAGTATGGGTTATCAATACCAGTTTTCTTGTGATGTCTCCGTGGTAGGGAAGGAAGGTGGTAATTCATTTTATGACTCATTCTCATATTAAAAAGGCATTTATCTCTCCATTACTAATGGAATTAGGACTACCTGTGAAATTAGTATTGGTTGTTAGTTGTGGGCTAGTATTAGAGATAGGTGGTGAATTGCCATTTTCAGACATTTTGCTTGAGTCAGTTTTTCTGGTATAGCATTAGAGATAGATGGGTAAATTGCCAGTTTCTAGACTTTTTGCTTGGGTACATGCTCTTTTTTATCTTTATTTAAACATCTTGATTACAAATATGATTGTGATTAGGTTTCAGTCATGGAAAGAACACCCCCCTTCACCAGTGCAATATTCCCACACCAATGTTGGGATACATGTTCTTACAGGAAAATGCCTTTGTTTTCTAAAATGAGAGATGTTTCAGAACTCTTGCCTTTTTATCCTTATCAAAATGCCTATAAAGATAATGTTTACACAAATGGAAATTCCAGTAATATTTATGTTTATATCCATGAAGGAAAAGATAGTACTATCATTGAATAATTTCCCTGGCACATTGATCCATAGTCAATTTATAGTCAAATCTCTAAACCACACAAAGTAAATCTTTCTATAAAAGGGTGGAATTATCCACTCCACTTACCAACATCATCCATCCAAAAAGCATTGATGGAATCCCCAAAAGGAACATCTCACCCATAGTTGAAGAGGTCCTGTTCCAGGCACCAGCTGTGAAATTGTAGGTTGAGTGTGCCACAGTTCCCAACTAGGCATGCACCCAATCTGGGTAAAACAAGAGACTCAAATTTGATAGCAATTATGATTCAGGAAATAATTCACATACAATTGAAAAAATAACAGGCCAGGAATTCACACTGCAAGCTATATACCCCAAGCCAGCCTCACTAAGTGGAATGGTGAGACAAGATGGCAGCTTCCCCTCCAGGCTTCCCAGGCAGCCTTTATTGGGAAAACAATGCTTACTCTCAAGAGCAGAAACTAGGCCAAGTGAAAACAGCTAGTACCAATACATTGTAAACTAAAACTCAATGATGAAGAACTTTGCAATCATGGTGTTTAATTAAAAGAAAAAATAATTTGTATTCAATTTAAATTATTCTCAAATGTTTCAACATATTAATTAAAATCATAGTGACCAAGTATGTGTAACTTGCAAAAGAATAGATTTTATAAAAATAGATTTAGTGATGGAAGGGGACTTATTTGTTTACTTATTTACATTTGTTTAGTTTTTGTTCCCACCTGGCTCTGTACTTAGAAAAGTTTAAGCAGGGTGAAAAAACCTTACGGGACACTGGGGATTAAACAGGGTTGGCCAAGTCCAAGGTAAGTATTCTACTTTTTTGCTATACTTTTTGGCACCTAACAAGAACTGGAGTGCTTTGGTAAGAATTTATGAGCTATAAACTTTCCCAATTCTAAAAAAGAGTTGAAAAAGAATTCTGATGTAGAATGTGATCATAGTTTCTAATTTTAATAGACATAATTACACTGATGTGACAAAGCAACAGTGAACTAAAGAACAATACTTCTCTACTGACTGGTAAAGGAAGCGTGTTTTTATCATTGGGGATCAAAATGTGTGTCAAGATATAGGTGATTACCCGAAATAGTTTAGTTTCACATGAATCATCTACTTTAAAGTTAAGAAATGAGCAGTTCTACTAGAAGGAAATAAATTATCAGTGGCTTAGATAGGTACCAGGAACTGTGCTCAAAATTTGTCAGATTCCTGATGGTGTCTCACACAATTTGCTTATTTTTTATATGCAGAGAGTAGTTTCCTTGCCTAAACTACACCTATGCACTGCCCTTTGGAGACTGTTGGAAAGTTCTTTGTGCTAAAGTAAAAAACTCATTAAAATATTTAATCAGCATAGTCACTAGGGGCCATGATTACATCCTCCTCCTTGTCTTCATAAGCCACTTGCATGCTCAGTGGTTCTATGTAGGAATACTTCTCTTTTGGTATATTCTTGACTAGAAGTGAGTATGTTTTGTTATTTTACTATAGTTTCAATTTTTCAGAACATATAGGTTTTGTACCTTATTGTTTGTATGATACAGTATGAAAGCAGACTGTAACTGGGTCTAAAGAAGGGTGTCATGAAAATATCCCATACCTTAAGTGGCAAAAGACATGTGAAGTAATAGCATTTATTATTAAAAAATGACCCTCTGCAGGCTAACTGATAATTTTTGGAAATTAAGAAAACTATCTTTAATCTTTAGGAGATAAAAATCTAAAATTTAAACTTGGTTACATTTTGTAATTTGTTCCCAAGAAATATAATTTTTTTTTTTTTTGGTTTTTGGGCCACACCCAGCAATGCTCAGGGGTTACTCCTGGGTGTCTGCTCAGAAATAGCTCCTGCCAGGCACGGGGGACCATATGGGACACCGGGAGTTGAACCAACCACCTTTGGTCCTGGATAGGCTGCTTGCAAGGCAAACACCACTGTGCTATCTCTCCAGGCCCAAGAAATATAATTTTTATAGATGTAATATATGCTAGACATTACTTATTGATTGGTATGCAGTTATTTTACCTACTTGATAGTATATAGAATTAGCTATTTTCATGGATTCTTGCAATGTAAAAAATTACTTTTCTAGTTTTCTAATTGAAGATATTAAGAATTAAAGCATGGAATGTAAAATTTTCTTATGAATATTCTGAAGTCTTTCTTCATAGGTTGTTAGTGGTTAATTTGGAGATCTCTGATATTTAATTTTCTTGTATATAATTTATTACTATTAAATAAAACAGATGGGTTATTTTAATATACTCTGTTAAAATCTTGTGCTTCATAAAGAAAATTATGATTAATAACCCTATTAAAGAAAATATATGTGAAGCAGAAGATTTTGCGTACATAAGTAGAATATGTGTAATTTTAGACAAATTATTTTCCTTAGAACTTTTTGACTTTTAGCTTGGGGATGTTATTCAAGACTTGAAGGTAGGGGGTCTAGAAAATAGCAGGGAGGTAAAGAGTTTGCCTTGAATGCAGAGGGATGGTGGTTTGAATCCCGGCATCCCATATGGTCCCCTGAGTATGCCAGGAGCGATTTCTGAACGTAGAGCCAGGAGTAACCCCTGAGTGCTGTCAGGTGTTACCCCCCAAAAACCCAAGAAAAAATAAAAAAAGATTTGAAGATAGAAGAAATTTTTCTGCTCTTAATTTTCTTCCTGGTAACTTTGTTATTTTATAAGTTCAGTTACTCTCTTTAACTTCCAATTCTTGTCTTTGACAAATATAACATAAACTAATACACCAGGTGTGAATAACATTTCCAAATTTAACAGAAAAGTGAATATTAATTGAATAAAAGAAATTCATTCTTCAAAAAATTTTGTAACTGAAATTCCAAGTTATTCTTTAATGCATATTAAATAATTTAGTTCCCAAGTAATATATTAAAATATAACAACATAAAATCAACTAAAGAATTTATTAAAATAATTTATTAATTAACATGTTAATGATATAACTTATTAAAATTATATCTGTTCTCCCTGTGAAGTTTCTAGAAAGAAAGAAACTTTATTTTTTGGTTTTTTGGGCCATACAGGGGTTACTTCTGGCTCTGCACTCAGAAATCACTTCTGGTAGGCTCATTGGACCATATTGGATGCTGAAGATCAAACCTGGGTCAGCAGCATGCGAAGGCAAATGCTCTACCCACTGTGCTATGACTCTGGCCCAAGAAGCTTTATTTTTGATTAAAGGGAAAAGTGACATATAAGTTAAAATTTAAAAAATAATTAAGAACTGGAATGAGGAAAGATACTCAAGTTGGCTGAATACAATTGACATACTGGTGGAGGGAAATGGATACTGGTGAAGGGATTCATGTTGATACACTTTATGATTGAAAACCAATCAGGTATAGTTTTGCAATTTCATTCTGAGTACACAAAAATAAAATAACGAAACTCAAATAAGTAAAATTTTAAAATGCACATTCTTAAAAATGTATCTTCCTGTATTTGTTCTTTTGTTTTTGTATCACTAGGTAGCAAAGGGGCAACCTTGGGAATTACTCCCAGTGGTCTTCAGGCAACTGAAGTGCCAAGTATTTATCTTGGTCTCCCATACACAAAACATGCACTTAGTTATCTCTCCTAATCAGATATTTTGTCTAAAATAAAATAACCATAGAGGAGTAAAACATTAATTACTTTACTTCATCTGGTATCAAATAATTGAAAAATACAAGACTAGCATCAAGGAGATTTAACTTTTTAATGGACAATATTGGATTATAAGACAGCATATATGTTACAAGTATAATTTATTACTTCTTCAAAATTTATGTTACTATTCCACGTTCACAATCCAATACCAATATCATCACAACCACAAACCACTGGATGTCATGCACCCACTGGCTCTCTTTTATCTGTCCCTGTGGTAAATTCAGTTTTCTATAGTGCTGGAGTTTGTTGTTCTTTAACTATTTCTGTTTCTCTGTTTCTTTATATTATACATAAGTGTAGTTACATAGTATCTGTCTTTCTAATTTTGATTTATTTTATTTGGCATGACCTCATAGGTCCCATCAATTAATATAAAAGAGAATATTTCATTTTTAATAACAGTACATTTTGTTATGTATACTCATTCTTTTGTTTGTTATGTATATTCACTTATTCTTAATTCACTCATCTGTCACTCTACACTTGGCTGGTTTTTGTATTGTTAATTTAAATAATTTTGATATCAACACAGGCATGCATGGACTTTAAAAATTTAATGTATTTTGAAATGAAAGTATCATGGACCATAAAAGACAGGACAAGTCCTAAATAACCAAACTAAAATATAAAAATAATTCTAAGTGTATGCAGTTATTTCTCTACATATATAAATTATATTAAGGGAAGTGCTACTGAATCAAGAATTACTCTTCAACTGCTTGATTACTAAATTATTGATAACTAGTTCAAAATGACATATAGATTTAGATAGAAAATTCGTTCTCAGAACATCAGAGTAAGCTTTATCAGGGAGAATAATCTAGTAAACAATGAGTTTCTTGTATTTATAACAGTGATTTTCAGTTTCACTAAACATTGATGGAGAAATAGGATAGGCAAATAAATAGCTTTAATCAAGTAAGTAATAAGTAGATTGGAAGATGATGGACTGGGATCTTGAAGAACTATCTTGCCTGCTTTGTTATAAAAAATGCTTATATAAGTAAATACTAGGGAAGCATATTTTAAACAAGACATATATCAGACTGGTGGATGATAGGGTGATTGATTTCTTTTTTTCATGTTCTGGTACTCTGAATAATTCTCTGAAGTAACTTTCCTGATACTAAAGAAAGGTTTCTGATTTAGGCATTTGCCTAAGGTTTTGTTTGTACAGAATTTTTGAAGAACAAAATAAGGGAAAACATTTTTACATTTTTTTTCTAGATAAGTCTTTGTTTACTCAAATTTCAATGTCCAGAGGAGTTTCTGACCTTAATTTTTAACTTAATTTTGAACATATTCTTTTGAACCAGTTCCATATATTCAACTAATCTTTTTATAATAATGTAACATTTGATACATTTGATGCAATGCTTTACTGAATATCTTTCCACCTACCGACATTTTCTTTCTTTTAATTCTTCACCAAACTAATCTAATGAATTAGTTTTAGAAGCCAGAGTGGTAGCACAGTGAGTAGGGTGTTTGTCTAGCACACAGCTGACCCAGAAGTAATTTCTAAGTGCAATGCCTGGAGCATTGGGATCCCCTCTAGAGAACAATTGTGGCAGGAAGCCAGCTAATAATAAATCTGTGTTTGTTTCTGTCATATTAAGCAGACATGAATCTACACTTTAAAAATTTAGTCTTCCTCCACAAGGAGTTCTTGTTGAAAGTCAAACTGATTTTTACAAATATTTATTCCTAGTGTACTCTTCTCTTTTCAGGCCCAAATACATTTTTGTTTGCTATGTTATATATATTTCAAAGATACTATACTTTCAAAATAGTCAAAGTTATAATTATAATTTCACCTAACATCTAAACTCTGAACCTTTCTTGTTTAAGATAATGACTCCTTAACCATTACAGTTTTATAAACTAATAATCTATATCACTACAGTGCATACATTAGTATTATACATTTAAATATAAAGCTCAATAGAATCATTTCCTATATATAATTTTAAGAAAATTATTTAATTGCCACAAAATATTTTTACTTCGAATTCACAGCAAATTGTTGATGTTTTTCCATGAGACTTAAATGACTTAGGTCTTATAAAATGGACACTACTACTATTTATCTCTTAATGTATGTAAATTATAATTATACTCCTTATATAATTCCTTATTTCACTTTGCATCAAATGTCTAAGGATTCTATGTTCTAATATTTCTAAGTATTTCTTGTTATTTCCAATACAATTTTTGCTTTTTCTTCTGGGCTATCCTGGCTTCTCATCTGGACAATTAAAATTATTTACTTTGGGTTTTGTTTTAATCAATTTTTCCTTCTTTTCTTCTATTTCACTGTTGTGAAATGTACATTAAATACATGAGCATCTTACATTTCTGATATGTCCCCTGTGTGAGATGCCAAATGACCCAATCCTACAAAAGCACATACTTATCCTTAAATATTTTTAATAGCTTCCTGTATTTCCCCCTCCCCTCCTTTTTTTGTTAATCACATGCTCCTTCAAATTTCCAGGCACTTACACATGATGTTTGTTTTGTGTGGAAAGATTTATAAATCCAAATTACTCTTGAGATTTAATTCACATGTTTCCGATAATTTTTATTTGTCTAATTCAAGATGTGTTCTTCTATGTTGTTTTTCTTTAAACAATCACATGTGTAGAGCAACAAGTGGTTTAATAGCAGAAGATCTGAAAAGAAGTTTATCTTAGGAAGACATAAATATGGTCAACAGGTGTATGAAATAATTAAGTAAAAGACTAAAACTCGCATTGCCAAACTAGGAAGAAATAGAAATCTTGAGCAGTGCAGACACTGAAATAATAATCATAACTTTTTTCAAACAACTTCCAACAAGACATTCAAAGAATTAATGTAAACACTGCTCAAAACATTTAAGCTTGATTTTTATTACATAAATAATTTTAACACATTAAGATTATCATATTTTTTAAATTGCAAATATATTTTAATTGTCCTTGAAGTTATAACATTTTTTATTATTTTATTTCTTGCATACCGCCATATTCTGGCAAAAAAATTCTCAGAACATATTCATTGAATAAAGTAAATACTATGGATTAGTTTAGTGAATTGAGATAACTAGTTAAAAATGTAAAGATAGAGGTAGAAGTTAGCAATGAGAAAATCCATTTATTACTAGAATTTGCATTTACTTCTGTTTTAATAAAATTTGTATTTAAAATTTATTTAATTTGGGGGATGGAGTACAGAAAACATGGTACCTGCCTTACATGCAAATTTAATCTCACTCAGATTTAATCCCCATCACTTTGTGTGTCCCCAACTTTCACCAGCACCAGGAGTGAGCAAAGAGCCAGGTAAGCCTGAATGCAGCCAGGTATGGCCCCTAAACTCCCCCCAAAATTATTTGGTTCTGGTAATGTAAAATGTTGTACTAAAAGAAATCAAATCTTTACCCACTTATTTTCTCCTTTTACTGAAAACAGCCTGAGTACTTTTAAAGAAATTACATGAACAAACAATATTTGTCATTTAGAATTCACATGACATCTGTATAAAAAAAACCCACAATTATTTGAATGGACGTAAAATACACATGTTTACTTTAAAAATTCATGCTTCATTTATGTCTTTAGTTATAGATACTTATGTATTTAGTTTTAATTTTTACAAAACTACAAAATAATATCTTCCCCATAAGAACTTGTGTATTTAAAAAAAATCTTTATGGGGAAAGACTGGTGGTGCTTGAGAAATAGTGAAGACTTATGAACTCACAGTCTGCACTCCATCTATTTGAACCATCTCTCAAACCCAAAATTGAGCATTTTAAATTAGGACATTATCTTATTGTATTTTTAATTTTATCAAGATATGTTGATTTTTCTAAGCTTAACTGTATCATTGCATAATCTTTTGTTGGAAATCAATTGTTTAAATAAGCATATTCAAATAAAAGACCAATTTAAATTACAATTATTCACCAGAATAGGCCTCTTTAATTGGCACTGAGAGGAATTCAAGACATAAAATTTTAAACTAAAATAATGAAATAATATGACCAGTTGTTGTGAGAAATAGTTTTTTAATTAGTAAATTTTTGTTTGTTTTGTTTTTACCACACCCATTTGATGCTCAGGGGTTACTCCTGGCTAAATGCTCAGAAATTGTCCCTGGTTTGGGGGGACCATATGGGACGCCTGGGGATCAAACCACTGTCCTTCCTTGGCTAGCGCTTGCAAGGCAGACACCTTACCTCTAGCACCACCTCACCAGCGCCTAATTAATAAATTTTCTTTTTTTTCTTTTCTTTTCTTTTTTTTTTTTTTTTTTTTTTTTGGTTTTTGGGCCCACCCAGTGATGCTCAGGGGTTACTCCTGGCTATGCGCTCAGAAGTCCCTCCTGGCAGGCATGGGGGACCATATGGGAACCAGGGGATCGAACTGTGGTCCATCCTAGGCTAGCGCAGGCACCTTACCTCCTGCGCCACCTCCCGGCTCCCTTAATTAATAAATTTTAATTGAATTATCATGTAGTACAAATAGCTGAAGCAATCCTTGGGGAAAGTGTGGTGGGGCAAGAACACAGCAGGGAGGGCATTTGCCTTGCACTTGACAGACTGGGGTTCAATCCCTGGCATCCCATATGATCTCGAGTCTGCCAGGAATAATTTCTGAGTTTAGAGAGAAGAGTAATCTTTGAATGCTGTTGAATGTGGTCAAAATACTTTAAAAAATCGTAAAAAAGAAGATGAGTGGCATCAATTTCTCCAAGTCCAAACTGTGTTACAAAGCAGTAGTAATTAAAACAGTTGGCATAGGAATAAAAATATACCCTCAGATCAATGGAATTTACTTGAATATCCTGACAGACTGGTAGACATATGATCAACATATTTTTAATAAAGGAGAAAGAAATACTAAGTTGAGCAAGGAAAACCTCTTCAACAAGTATGCTGGAAAAACTGGTCAGCCTCATGCAGAAAAAAAAAAAAAACCCTCAAACGTCCTCTAACTCCATGCAAAAAGGCCAAATAAAAATGGGTTAAAGACCTTGAAGTAATACCTGAAGTCTTAAGGAATATAGAGGAAAATATAGGTAGAACTCAGTAAGACATTGTAACTAAAAGCATATTCAATGACTAAATACCACTGACGAAAAGTGGGAGCAAAGAAAGCAAATGGGACACTAAACTAAGAAGCTCAAAGAAAATAGTGAGCAGATACAAAGACTACCCACAGAATGGAAGAAAATATTCAACCAATAACTATTTGATGAGGGGTAATTTTAAGGTTATAAAATAATTTTAATTAACATTTTGAGGTCATTAACTAGATTAATCCTAAACCACTCAGTTCACAGTATATAAGTTTATCAGATATGAAGTCATATATAATTTGGCTTTCTTGTTTTGTTTTGTTTTGTTTTTGGCCACACCCGGTGTTGCTCAGGAATTACTCCTGGCTTTGCGCTCAGAAATTGCTCTTGGCTTGGAGGATTATATGAGACATCTGGGATCGAACGGAGGTGATCCTGGATCAGCTGCATGCAAGGCAAATGCCCTACTTCTGTGCTATTGTGTCTCTCTCTATATATATACTATATACTATCTGTGTATATACATATATATTCTTATGGAAAAATAAATAAGTTGTAAATAAGGTTGACAAGAGCTGGAGAATCAGTACAGGAAGCAAAGCATTCGCCTTGCCTTTAGCTATTGCAGCCATAACCCTGGTTTGAATCCAAGTTATCACAGGTATCTTGACTTGTCAGAGGCCAATTGTGAGCACAGACCAGGAATAATGTCTGAAAATGACAGGTTAGGTCCAAACATCACACAAATATAACCTCCTATCTCCCACACAATAAAATATAAGGTAGAAAAATAGAAGTCATGCTATTATATTATTTTCTTAACAATTATAATTGCTTGTATATGGACACCTTTTTTCTGAGCTAGGATATTCCCTCAAGTACTCAGCAATGAAACTGGGATGAGTTTTGATTGCTGTTTTAGACACAGAAAAGAATTGTAGTTTTAGTTGAACATAACTATGTTTGGTGCCTCTCTAGTACCTATCTGTCTAGGTATCTGTCACTCTAGGTATATAAATTGACCTCTGAACTTTAAAAATATATGAAAAAATGGAAATAATGGTATCAACTCTGAAGAATTATATTGTAAATATGAAACAATTACTTGATACATATTAGTTAAACATGCAGCATGCAAGAAACAAATTTTGGGGGGCAGGAGCTATAGCACAGAGGTAGGGCATTTGCCTTGCACCGATCAATCCAGGATGGATGTTGGTACAATCCCTGGAGTCCCATATGGTCCTCCAGTGAGCCAGGAGCAATTTCTGAGCTCATAGCCAGGTGTAACCCCTGAGTGTCACAGGATGTCACCCAAAAAGTAAAAAAACAAACAAAAAACAAAAAACAAATTTCTTTTCCTTAGTCTGAAAATTATCTCCTATGTTAAAAAAGGACATAATTCCTTGGATACTTGTATTTTACTTATTTCTTCTGGCCACAAATATATGTCATTTAAGGATGTTAGTGGGCACTTTTGGTTCTCCTAACAAAAAAATTAGACCTATCACTTTTTGTCCTATAAAAGATTACAATTTAATGTTTATCAGCTTAAAAGTACAAAATCAGAAGTAGAAATAGCTATAAAAAGTGTAAGTAAGGGGCCCGGGAGATAGCATGGAGGTAAGGCGTTTGCCTTTCATGCAAAAGGTCATCCGTTCGAATCCCGGTGCCCCATATGGTCCCCCGTGCCTGCCAGGAGCAATTTCTGAGCATGGAGCCAGGAGTAACCCCTGAGCGCTGCCGGGTGTGACCCAAAAACAAAACAAAACAAAAAACAACAACAAAAAAAAAAGTGTAAGTAAGCCATTTTTCTACCAACCATATTCTGCAATATATTCATATATCTTGAAGAAAATGTGGAAGAGCAAGTGATTATTAACATTATGGATCCATCTTTTGTGATTTTATTTCAAATTTAAACCTTGCTGCATATTTCAGAGACTTTATTTATAATGGAAACATTGCATATATAAAAATCTATGATTAGCAATTGGTATCAACAATTCATAAAATCATGCTCTATGAAGAGATCTGGTTTGCAACCTAAGATAATAATAGTATGTTATAAGATATAATATATTATAAGATATAATCTGAGATGTTGTGAAATTTGTTTATAATACTTTTCTTATTTTTCAGACCATTGCAAATGTTCTATATGACTACTGTTATCTGTGCCTCTCTTTGTCTCTACCCAAAAGAAAGTCAGTCAACACCATGGATGAAAAGAATCAAACAGTTCTTACTGAATTCATAATTTTGGGATTCTCTGATCTAAATGAATTGCAATATTTGCTACTCATAATCTTCCTTCTGACTTACATCTGTACTTTGGGAGGAAATATATTCATTATATTCGTGACTATAGTTGATACACATCTACATACACCAATGTATTATTTTTTAGGAAATTTGGCTTTTCTTGACATTGGATACACTACCACAATTGTTCCTCAGATGATGGTGCATCTTTTATCTGAGAAGAAAAGCATTTCCTATGAGGGATGTATAGCTCAACTTTTTATATTCATTTCTTTTGTAGGATCAGAATGTCTCCTTTTGGCAGCTATGGCATATGATCGCTATGTAGCAATCTGTAAACCTTTAAGGTATTCAGTTATTATGAACAAGGTCTTATGTAATAAGTTAGCAACCTCATGCTGGATAAGTGGTTTCCTCAATGCAGTGTTGCACACAGTTTTGACATTTCGTTTGCCATTCTGTGGTAACAATCAGATTAATTATTTCTTTTGTGATATACCTCCTTTACTGATTTTGTCTTGTGGAGACACTCTAGTCAATGAAGTAGCATTGCTCTCTGTTGGAGTTTTCATTGGTTGGACTCCTTTCCTGTGTATTATCCTTTCCTACCTTTACATAATATCCACCATTTTAAGGATTCATTCCAAAGAGGGTAGACACAAAGCCTTTTCTACATGTGCTTCCCACCTCATTATTGTCCTCCTTTATTACGGCAGCTCAATTTTCACATATGTAAAACCAATCTCAACTTATTCACTGGAGAAAGACAGGCTAATCTCAGTCTTGTATAGTGTCATTACTCCCATGCTTAACCCTATTATTTACACATTAAGGAATAAAGACATTAAAGAAGCTGTGAAAGCTATGGGAAGAAAATGGAAGCCATAGCTTTTGCCTTTGTATATGTAATTTTTCTTATTTGGGGTTAATGATTATATATTAGAATGTTAGCTTTCTTAACCAGTTATTTCTAGGATATCAATTGTAATGATGGATAGATATTGGACAATTAACACATCCAATAATAAATATAATGCTTTTGAACATTTTCTAGCTATATGCAAGTTATAGATATTTTTTTTTGGTTTTTTTGGGTCACACCCGGCAGTGCTCAGGGGTTACTCCTGGCTCCATGCTCAGAAATTGCTCCTGGCAGGCACAGGGGACCATATGGGGCACCGGGATTAGAACTGATGACCTTTTGCATGAAAGGCAACTGATGACCTTTTGCATGAAAGGCAAATGCCTTACCTCCATGCTATCTCCCAGGCCCCAAGTTATTGATATTTTGATAGTTTTCTCTTATTGATACTTTACATTTTGAATTACAATTCAAGATAGTGTCTATATTTCATGCCAAACATATTTGCTAGATAAAAATTGTTACTTTCCTTCCTGTATATATTTATGAATCGATGCTAATCTACAAGATAGACATGGAAGGGACCACTTATACTAGCAGCCCAAAGGGTAAGGGAGGGGGATAGAGGACTCATGCTGGGAACGGAGGTGGAGGGAGGACAACTCTGGTGGTGGGAATTCCCCTGATTCAGTGTCAATATGTACTTAAAATATTACTCTGAACGATTTGTAATCCACTTTGGTCAAAATAAAAATTTTTATTTAAAAAATACTATATTGGGGAGTTTCTAGCAGCATGGAGTTCGGCAGGCCTCTGCCCTGCCAGAGGCCTTCTTTACCAGGCCTGTGTGTGTGTGTGTGTGTGTGTGTGTGTGTGTGTGTGTGACTTGGGTGACCCCAGCACCCTTCTACCTCCTTGCTCCAGATCTCCAGGGCTTTCCTGGGGCACATGCCTGGGCGAGCCAGCGAGGTGGGTCCCTTGGTGGAGATTGAAGGTACCCTAGGCTTTTCCCTTATTCCCCGCTTGGCTCCTTAGGGAGGGTTTGGGTGGGGGCTCTGAACTTCTGTCCTCTCAGCTTCTTGAAGCAGTCACTGGTAATTTCTTACCAGTCTATAGTTTCAAAATCATGTGGGGGCTAGCGCCGAGCGCACACAAGATACATTATCAGTACTCACTATCATCGAATTATGATTTTATGTATGCAGAATGTCCCTTTTATACTCTGCCCTTTCACACACCCCTAAAAATATCATTTTTTTCTTTAACTCTCTCATCCCTATCATTATTACTCCACATATACCCTTTTTAACTTAAGTACTGTAGAGTTCTAAGTCACAGACCAAAGTGGTGTCCTGGAGTTAACATCCACTCAACTATTCCAAAAGACATAAAAAGGACACGTGTGTCTTTTCAACATTTTATGTATGTTTTCTTTGAGGACTATAATTCTTGATGAAAATTTCTTATACAGTGACGATTCCCCCCTTCCCTTACTTTTACCTTTTGTTCTATTTGTGAACTATTCAATAGGGAAAGAGTTGGTGAAAGAGTCCCTCAGTTTAATGCTTATGTTTGAACCAAGTCATGGGTATTGTTGAACGTGTTCTTATGTCCCCATATACTCTGATAACGCCACGTGGCTTTATTTCTTGTTTGCATAGGCACATTAAAATGGAAAAATACTATACATACACATAAGTTCTTATCTAATAGAGATGAGAACACACAAATCTTGTAGTGCAGTGAGACTTTACACCCTGAACATTGACATAAAGACCTGGCACAGGCATCGGAAGAATAAGCATTCTCCATTCACCCCTGATCTAGGGAAGACATCTATGAAACATCCAAGGTTGTCTATAACATCACCTGGAGGCGATCATCTACCATGGAAGACCCTACTGCTGCTCTGACATCCACCTATTCAAAAGAGACTTTTCTTAACATGGAGAAGACTCAACAACAACAGTGACCTGCCTACTAGACAGGGTTTTCTGTATTGCCCCTTAATTGTGAGGTGAAACTAGAAGATACTCCATACCAGCCTGACTTCAATGTAGGATGTGCAGATTCCAGGATCTTTAGTGCAGAAACCTGATGCCAACAATAGAGACTGCATGAAAAATAAAACTGTATTGGCACTACAGACAAGGACTAGCATTGAATAAACTACTTTGCCTGGAGCCTAGAGTTGGTATTATGTCAGGATTATGTCAGGAAACTTCAGGGGTTGGGTCTCCTTGTATTTAGACCAAGGCTTTTCCTTTCCATGCCCCCCATATTTTGGTGGGCCTATGCAAACAATATTTACCACTCTAACACTGTTTTTACTGTACTCTTTTGATTCTAACCCTTAAAAAACTCTTAAACTTTTGATGTTAGCTTAAACTAATATGTATGTGCATGAAAATATAAAAAAATAATATGCCTTCAATGTTTAAGGAGTCACATAACAAAACAAAAAAAATACTACCTTTTAGGGACCTGAGTAATGGGACAACTATAGGGCATTTGCCTTACCCAGGACAGACTGCAGTTTAATCTTCTGGAGTCCCATATGTTCCCCCAAGCCAGGAGCAATTTCTGAGCACAGAACCAGGAGTAAACCCTGAGCATCACCGGTTGTGCTTCCCTAAATACTATCTTTTAATAAAAACAATCTAGAGTGAAAAAAACGAAGAGTAAATAATTTGTAAAAATAAATAAAAGAAATATTTATTAAGACATGCTCTTCATATGTACCATATTTGCTGACATATAAGACAACTAGACAACTGGGCATATAAAACAACCCTCTAATTTTACAGTTAAAACATAGGTTTAGGCCTATATTCACTGTATAAAACACAACATTCCTGTGCTGCAACCGTATGTACCACAGTGAGCCAATCACATCAAGCAAAGGTTCAAAGGGTATACTGTAATAAACTTCCTCTCTGACTCTGGCCCATTTGAGTAGGCTTTTGACAGTGTAGATTTGGGTACAGAAAACTATCTAATTTGCATACATCAAAAGCCTGCTTGAATTGACCAAGTTAGAGAGGCGGTTTGAGCAGCCTTGCAGTGATTGATGCAGGATCGAGTTGGAAAATTCGTTTCGTGGCAATATCCAGATGATTTTCGTTTAGCGGCATAATGAGACGTTTTTTTTTTTGGGGGGGTGGGGATATATATATATATATATATATATATATATATATATATATATATATATATATATATATATATATATATATATATATGAAGACTCCCAATTTTCGATTGACTTTTTTTCATTTCAAAAGTCATCTTATATGCTGGCAAATACTTATTCTCTCTATATATTTTGCCATGCTTTTAATTTATAATTTTTAGTAGAGTATTACCACAATTAAACTAAGTTTACTTTGAATACTAATTTGAGATATCTATGTAAATTATGATGAACTGGTATTTTCTTCAGAGCTTTTAGTAGTTAACTTTTCATTTTTAACTTGATATATGGGTAAACACAAATTTATCTTCATATTGAGTAGAAGGTAGTAATAGTTTCATACATTAGTTAAATGTGAACATTATTTTATGTACAAAATCTTTATCATAAATATTTTTTCTAGAAATACATTTGTATGACATACATATTGTATAAGCTATCTTAAATTAAGGAAATAATTTGTAACCACTTAGAATGTAGACTCATAAAAATAAACATAAAAATAATTCATAATGTGGATTCTTTGTTTTGTAGTAACTACACTTATAAAATTATATAGAAAGTAGATGTATTAAAAGCAAAAGTCCTAAATTATTGCTTAAAATATATTGATACTTTGTATGGAATAGAAATGAAACCAAAATAATGGACAAGGCTACAAAATAAATATATAAAAAGGAAGAGATTATTTGAAAGATAGGAAATGTCTTAGATGTAAAGAAAATCAATTAACACACAATGTAATAATATCAAATTTAAGGATAAAGGGAAAAAGATTTGTAGATGAGGGATACTATCTGCATAGTCTTTCTTCCCTCAAGACCATGAAAACTCAGATGTGTTTCTTCTAGGCAGCAAATTGTTCGATTCAACTTTCTGATCCATTTTTTTCCACTTTGTCTCTTAATCAGTGCATTTAGTTCATTAATGTTGAGAGATATAATTGTCATAGGATTTTATTTCCTCTTTTTTAAAAGTTTTTTGTGTTTGTGGGGTCTGCCTTGCCTTAAAGTAGAATCTTCAGATATTCTTTTAAGGTTGATTTTGAGTCTGTGAAGTTTCAGAGCTGTTGTTTATCCTTGTATCCTTCCTTCAAACCTGAATGAAATTCTGGCTGGGTGAGAAATATTCTTGGTGAGGCTTTCATTTTGTTAAATTTTTTTTCACTATATTCCATCATTGCCTAAGGGCCTGGAGAGTTGTTTGTGATAAATCTGGTATTAATCTTAAATTTGCTTATTTGTATGTAATGTTCCTTTTTCATCCATCTTGTTTCAGTATTCTATCTTTAAATATGGTTCATCATGAATAGGTTGTACTTTGGGGTGCTTTTATTTGAATCTATTTTAGCTGGTACTCTTTTGGCTTCCAGGATGTGGGTGCAAGCAATCTGTAGTTCTCGGAATTTCTCAGCAATGATATCTTTGATTTCTTCAGAGGGTTTTTTTTCCTGTGCCTCTGGGTCCCAGTGCTTCTTATGTTGTTCCTTTCAAATTTGTCCTAAATGTCTATTGTTGTCTGCTTATTTTGAGGCTATTTTCCATATTTTGTTTATTTTAGGACTCTTTTCAGTTTCTTCTGCAGAATGGAGTGTTATGCAGCTCATCTTCCAGTTCACTAATTCTGTCCTCATCAGCTGTCATTCTGCTCACTAGGCTTTTTACTGAGGTTTTCATTTCACCTACATGTTTCTCAGCCCTGATATTTCTGTTTTGAAGTTTTCTCATTTCTACTTTAATATTCTCTTGAGTCATATGGCCTGTCTGTTCATGGGTTTTTTTTTTTGAGTTTTTGAACAGATGTAACATTATGACATTTGTAGCGTGGAACTGTTTTTTCAATTTGTGTTTTTTGTAGGGCTCCAGACTACCATAAATGCATGCTTGCATAGTGAAGTGGATAGGCTGTTTTTGCTGAGCTCACACACCTCAGTTCAATTCAAAATGACTTTTTTATTATTAATAATATATTTTTTTATTTTTTTGTATATTGTTGACAATAATATTTTAAGTACATATTAACATAAAATCAGGGGGATTCCCGTATCAAATTGTCCTCCTTCCACCTCCATTCCCATCCTACCACCCATATCCACCTCCCTCTCCCTTGAGGCTGCTAGAATAGGTGGTCTCCTCTGTGCCTAGCTTACAGCTTAGTGGTCTTATACTT
>PVKC010012220.1:0-23966 GCA_004027635.1 Crocidura indochinensis
CTTTCTTTCTTTCTTTCTTTCTTTCTTTCTTTCTTTCTTTCTTTCTTTCTTTCTTTCTTTCTTTCTTTCTTTCTTTCTTTCTTTCTTTCTTTCTTCTTCCTTCTTTCTTCCTTCCTTCTCTTTCTTCCTTTCTTTGTTTCCTACTTTTCTTTCTCTTTCTTTCTTACTTTGTCTTTCTTTTCTCTCTTTTTCTCTCTCTCCCACCTTCGCTCTCTCCCTCCCCCTTTCCTCCCTCCCTCCTTTCCTTCCTTATTTACTTCCTTCTTCCTTCTTTTCTCTTTCATTTTTAGTGTTTTTTTGAACAACCCACTTGGCAAGGCTCAGTGGTTTCTTCTTTATTTACAGTGCTCAGGGAATCACACGATATACTGGACTTTTGAACCTGAGCCAGCTGTGTGATCAAGGCACATGTCCTATCCAATGTACTATTTTGTGGCTCTGACACAATCTTTTTATTCTTTCTTCTTAAAATGACTTACAGAGAAAATTGAATATGAAACCCACACTGCTAATTTAAAGAATTAGCCCATAAATTATTTTATTCTTCTATTCTTTTATATTTTCTCTATCATTAAATGTTTTCAGACTGATTTAAACTTATATATGTTCTAAGAATTTCAATTCAAATGAATACTTTTCTCTTCTGTACTTTCATCTTTCTGGTTTTCTCATGATTCTACCCATTACCTTTAAATATTTTTTTTCTTTTTAAAAGCTAAAATGTATCTTTTTTTTTTTTGGTTTTTGGGTCACACCCGGCAGTGCTCAGGGGTTACTCCTGGCTCCATGCTCAGAAATTGCTCCTGGCAGGCACGGGGGACCATATGGGGCACTGGGATTCGAACCGATGACTTTTGCATGAAAGGCAAACGCCCTGCCTCCGTGCTATCTCCCGGGCCCCGCTAAAATGTATCTTAATAGATTATTTACTTTTAGTCACAAGCTCTACATTGTTATATATTAATGGTTTTAGCTACATAGTAATGTTTCTACCCACATATATTATCCTCTATCTGTACAAATGTATGCTATCCATTCATGCTTCACTACTCTTATTTGTTAAACATTGAACAAAATTATCCCTCCCTATTTAACCTTCTTTATGTCAGCTCTTAACTCAGTGGGTACCAAGTAGGTACTGACCTTCTGCCCCAATAAACCACCACCCAGATTCCAAAGCAAAAAGACACCCTCTTTGTGCCAAATCTCATGTCCTGGCAAGAAGCTACAACCACTGTGGCCCATCTTCTCCACCCACCCCCAAATGTGAACTGATACGTGCTACTGGGTTCAGCCCCAAAAGGAACCCCAGTCCAAGGCCACTACCTGATCTCTTACTCCTGGAAATCAAATCTCAAACTCAACAAGACTACAGTGTGGGGTGAAAATGCGTCCCGACCTCTCTGCTGCAAGAATATCTAAAAAGATTTAATGGAGATGTCTATATTTTCCTTTTATGTTTAATACCTTAATTGTTATACCTCTTAGTGTTTTCATCTTTAAAGGAACAAGTAGCCTCCTCATTCCAATTTTAATCATTATTTAAAAGTATTAACATTAATTATAAATTAGTAATAATAATTTAATTATTATTTTTTATTTATAAATTTGTTAATTTCATTTGGTTTGGTTCTGCTTGGTATAAAATTCTAGAAGAAAAAAGTCCTGTTTGAGATAAAAGCTCAAGTCGAAAACCGGGCACAGAGACTGTATAACCTGTCATTCTTACCCCCAAATGAACCAACTATGTAATAATGCATCATTCCCTTTTGAATAGGCACACTAAAAGGGGGGGGGGAATCTTATGTATAGAAGCAAATTCTTATCTACTAGGGATAAGAGCCTTTACATTTTATAATACAGGGTCACCTCTCACCAATATATATTTTCTGACATTATTTAGAAAATGTAATAGTTTCTATACTTTTGACTCTTAACCACAAAATTTCATTGTTTTGATATTATTGCTATTACTTAACCTCTTTAATGTCTCAGTACTGGTTTATGAGTACCAACATCTTTCCTCAGTTCTCATTTTTGCTTTAGATTAAGATTAGGGGAAAACATATTATGTGTTCAGATTGAAAAGCATTATTTGCTAAAAAGTAGAGTTAGGGAAGAAACTAAAGAGGTATTTTGAAATGATCAGGGACCAGAGTGATACTTAGGATATACAGTGTTTACCTTAATGCAGCTTATACAGATAAGACCACATATTCCATATGTTTAATATATCCATATGTTCCAACATTCCATATGTTAACTCCCAATATTCCTGATTTTCTGAAACAATCAGGAGTTATCTCCAAGTTCTGACCTAGTAGTAAGCCACCTAAGGTTAGAAATAAATATTGGAATAATCTATGTTTATGTATATTTTTTCTCCATAGAAGAGTCGTATTGAGAAATACTGCACATATAGAAAAGTAAAAAATATTTTTGAAACAATTGCAAATTGAAGTGAAAAATAAAGCAGATTCAGTTGTTTTCTTGTATTTATAAAAGAGGAAATATGGAAATAAAATGAGATGAATTTTAAAAGAATATAAGATATATGTGAAGGAAGATAATTGTAAAAAAGTAAGGATTTAGAATATAAAGGAATTAAAAATACATACAGAAAAATCCTATGTGTCAATTGATATATTTTATTGACTCTTGTTATTGAGTTTGAGTATTTATTTTGTCTGAAAAAAATAACCATAAAAATAAAATGTTTATTCGTTTTCATCCTACTGGACTTGAGTTGAACAGGTAAAGATATAAAATATTTTGCATTTTTATGCTGATTATGTTGTGGATGTTTTGAACTAGAGGAATTATACCATCATTTTTTTTCTCAGTCTGAACATTTTTCATTCCAGAGAAATTAATAGATAAGAGATTTTGGAATAGAGTATGCCTAGTGATTTGTTCTGATGTCAATCAGTGGTAGAATATATTTACCTTGCTTATCAAAAGAAAAAGAAAATATTATTATCATTCATCCACATAAATAGTGGATCTTTCCATAACACTAGGCAGATATTATTGATTTAATGCTTTATACTTTTTCTGTTTGAGCTATAAAACTGTAATACTTTGCAGAAAATTTATGAATTGTTTGCTTTCAGACTTTGAACTTTGACTCAAAAATACCTGTAAGAAGAAAAGCTGACTAATAACTCTAAAACCTTTATTTTCTCACTATAAATATATAGAAATGTAATTTCTAGAAAGAAAAATTAAGCAGTTGGTACATTGAACAAGTTGATAACCTTTGCACCCTGCTTTTTACCCCATGAATTCTTCTGTTATATTTTCTACTGCTAATTCTGGTGACAAATACTAAATAAATTGTTTCAAGTAATTTATATGTCTGTGACTAGTATAAAGTTATCAATATACACACCTATCTAACTTATCATCCAGCACCCATAGACTGGCCCCTGGCAATACATATACATATACTCCAGTATATCAGGATCCAGCAATAATAAGTATATCCATTTAGTCTCCAAGCAATAGGGATATGGTCCTGATAGATTACATATCATCATAGCCTAAAGCAATGTTTGGAATAGATCTCCAGGCCTCTGGACACTTTTCAGTTAGGCACCATAATAAAACCAATATGGTGACATTTGTTCTGCCCTACTATATTTTTGGTCTTTGAATAAAACATATTCTAAAGTTTTGCTTTGGAAAGAGTTTCAATAAATTTTCTCATTGCAATATTGATTATGTTTTTTTAAATAGTATAGACTATTGATAGGAGACCAGGATTTCCTGCAATTCTATTCACAGTAGTTCTCAGGTATTTCAATTCACGTGCCATTTTAATCCCAATAATATCAGAGGGTGGGACATTTTGGAGTGTAAGTACATACTCGAAATATTAAAATTTCCATACTTAAATTTATTTTTATTGCTTATTTTCTAAAAAGATAGTTGTATTTGATTATGAGAGTTATTCAACATCTTTACTAGTTATTTTTTTAAAAAACTTATTTATTTATTGATTAATTAGTTTGGGACCATACCCAGTGGCGCTCAGGAGTTACTCCTGGCTCTGCACTCAGAAATCGACCCTGACAGGCTGGAGGCCCATATGGAATGTAAGGAATTGAACTAGGTCCCTCCTGGTTTGGCCACACGCAAAGCAAATGCCCTACCACTGTGCTATCTCTCTGGCCCCAAGTCCTTACTAGTTTTATTAAACTATTACATGTTGACTCCAATGGTTTTAAAGAGGAATTTATTTGGAAAGGTGTGACAAATGCAGAGAAAAGAAAATTCCTGAATCCTATGTGAGACTCCTAGATTGGAAAGTGAAAAACATTATTGAAAGAACCATGAAATTTTAACTGATTTTTGACATAGAAGAAAAAATTTTATCTTTCCAGACTCAGTTGCAAATTCTGTAATATTTGGACTAGTAAAATAGGGAAATTTGGAACAGTGTAAATACTCATTCATTCTATATATAATTTCTGTAATTCTTTTGGCTTGTTACTTTGTATTTGTCTGATGCCAATGTACCTATTAGACTGCCCATATAATTTACTATTGCTCATGTAAAAATTCACTTGTCTTAGAATTTTTATACTTTATTTATATTTTGATGACTTCCCTATTTCTTTTACAATAAAACACCTGCTTTTACCAAGATCCATTAATATATGCAAATTATAGATGAAATGGAAGTTAACAAAAATAGTAATAGGATTGCATATAAAATTCACATATTCTAGTAGCCGGAGAGATAGTATGGAGGTAAGGTGTTTGCCTTGCATGCAGAAGTATGGTGGTTCAAATCCTCTCATCCCTTATGGTCCCCTGAGCCTTCTAGGAGCGATTTCTGAGTGTAGAGCCAGTAATAACCCATGAGCGCTGCAGGGTGTGACACACACACACACATACACATAATTTGCATATTCCACAAATACAGGCAGGGGTGGGGAGGTCAGGAACATTGTTGGTGGGAATGTTGCACTGGTGAAGGATGGAGTTCTGTTTATGACTGAAACTCAACTATAATCATGCTTGTAATCGTAGTGCTTAAATATTTTTTAATAAAACAAAAAATCCACATATTCCATGCATTTATTCCATTATTTTTATATAAGTGAGATTCAAAAAGAAAGGCTATCAGGAGTGGTCCCAAACCCATCCAAAAATACTGGGCAAGTGCCCTACGAATAAACTAAAATTGACAAAGCCAGTGATAGTACAGCATGTAAGGGGTTAGGAACTTCTATTGCACATGCTTGACATAAATTTAATAGTTGGCATCTCAGATGAGTCCCTGAATTCATCAAGAATGATACTTGAATGCAGATCTAGACGTAATCACTGATCACAGCCTGATATGGCCCGACCTTGTTCCTCTCAGAGTGTAAACATAGGCACATATTTTGTTGTCACGTCACTGTCTGAAAGATGTATTTTCTTTCTCCTTGATTTCTTACATTTTTATAAATACAACTATTTTGCTTCAAAAAAGTTATAATAGTTTAGAAGTGCCTCTCAATTTGTTTAATTGTATATTAACATATAAATTTTTGTCATGTTATTTAAATTTTTATTTTTTAATTTTCCAAAAATTATTGTATTTATGTAGTGTGGTTACAGAATTGTTCAAAATAGAGTTCTGTTTTTTATTTTCACAGTTACAAAATTTATCATAATTGAGTTTCTGTCATACAATGTACAGCACTCATCCCTTCATTAGTGTACATTTCCTACCATCAGTGACTCCAGTTTTCCTCCCTGCCTGCCTCTGGCAAATAGTTTTGATTGCTCTCTCTCTCTCTCTCTCTCTCTCTCTCTCTCTCTCTCTCTTTCTCTCTCTCTCTCTCCTCTCCAAACAGTTGTTTAGACACTGTGGTTCACAATATTGTTACTGAAGGTATATTATGCACATTACTTTTTTTCCAGTTCTTGTCCTGAGTGATCATTTCCAACAATCATTGTGATAGTGGTTCCATCTCTGTCCTAACTGCACTCCCACACTATTTGTGGCACGTTTCCTACCATGAAATGGTCTCGTGGTCCTCATCTTTATTATCTCTCTCTATTTTTTCTTCAATGCACCATATTTTCCTTTCTCTCCCACAATGTGTACAAGTATTCTATGTCTATCCCTCTCCCTCTCTTATTTTTGCAGAGCATAATACTTTCATATCTATCCACATATAAGCAAATTCCATGAATTCACTTTTCTTAACAGCTGCATGATATTCCATTGTGTAGATATACACTAATTTCTTCTACCATTCATCTGTTCCCAGAAACTTCCAGGTTCTGGCTATTGTTAATAGTACTGCAATGTACATAGGAATAGGGATGCAGACAGCTTTTCTGCATTGTGCTTTTGATCTCCTTAGGTAAAACCTAGGAACAAGTAAAGCCTCTTCAAGAATTGGTGTTGGGATAACTGGTCAGTGAAATGTAAAAAAGTGAACTTGGACATCTTGTTAATGATTTGCATAAATAACAAATCAAAATTAATTAGGACCTTGATATCAGAATTGGAATCATAAGGTACAGAGGAGAAAACCTAATAAGAACACTTCATGACATTGAAGCTAAAGGCATCTTCAAGAATGAGATATCATTGACAAAGCAATTGAAAGCACAGAAAGTTAAACAAATGTGACTACATTAAACTAAGAAGCTTGTGTACTTCAAATGAAGCAATGCCTAAGATGTGAACACTACCCACAAAATGGGAGAAACTGTTCACCTAATACCCATCTGATAAAAGGTTAATATCTAAGATATATAAGGCACTGGTATAGCTTAGTATGAAAAAAACTCTAATCCTATTCAAAAATGGTCAGAATAAATAGATATTTCCTCAAAGAAGAATACAGATGACCAAAAGGTATATGAAAAAAATGCTCCACATAATTAAACAACAGGGAGATGCAAATCAATGAGATATCGTCTCATAGCACAAAGAACACATTACAAAGAACAAGAACAAGCAGTGCTGGCCCGGATGGGGGGAGAAAAAACTCATATACACTCTGACAGGAGGGAATTATGACTGGTCCAGCCTTTTTGGAAAATAATGTGAATATTGTTCAATAATTAGAAATTCGTGTTTTTAATGGTTTCACAATAAGCAGTCAATCAACCACATACACAGTGTACTCTGGTTCTGAATTGAGGGATCACTTATGGCATTGCATGAGGATTAAGGCAACTACCGAGGGCTGGAGCAAATTCCATGAATTCAGTTTCTCTTAAGAGCTGCATAGTATTACATTGTATATTTGTACCCCTGTGTCTTTATTCATTCTTCTGTACTCAATAATTTCGAGGTTTTGGCTCTTGCTAATAGTGGGTATTAACACAGTGAGTAAAGTGCTTGCCTTGTATGTAGCCCTCATGTGTTTGGTCCCTGGTACCCCATATGATTCCATGAGTCTGCTAGGAGTGATCCCTGAACACAGAGTCAGGTGTATGACTGAGTACATTTTAACACCCCCAAAGAAACCAAAATTAAATAAATAAAAAAAACCTGAAGACAGTTGCCTTTTGCCCACTGAACTACATTTCCAGCCCCATATTTGGAGTCCTCTGTCCATTTTAGTGGTGGTCATAATAGTCAAGATATGGGGTAATTTATTTGACCAAATATTCATTAAGGAATTATTATCTCTATATGTAACAGAATACTTCTAAGCTATGGAAAAAGGTGATATCATGCAATTTTCTATAACATGAATGAAATTAAATGATCTAATATTAAACTTAGTCAGAGGGAAATGGATAAATACAAAATGATCTTGCTCTTAAGTAAAATATAAAGGACCAGAGTAAGGGATTAACAAGTGGCTAGTGGTCACAGATTTGAGAGATTCTTTATGGAACTGAGTCTACTAAAGTGTGGTGCTGCTTGGGTAGGAAGGGACCTTGACATTGGTGAAAAGACATTGACTCATTTTGATGAGTGGGCATTGCTTGTCTACCTTAAGCTTTATGACAATTATTGCAAATAATATGCCTAAATAAAAATGGAAGAAAAAAGTGGGACAAGGTTTATATTTACTATATTTCTTTTCAACAATGTTTATATGGATATATATTTTCACTATTAAAATAAAAATGATACATTTCATCTCATCTTTACTAAAATATGATGTCATACTGTGCAAATTTATAGTTTTTTTAGTTATTTCTTATTTAATTAGCAGTTTCTCCAATGATAGGGAAAATGTTGCCCTGATTTCCTGTTTGTCTATTCATATGATTATATATACAATGGCAATCTATGTTCAATATTTTTATTAAATCACAATGGCTTGCAAACTTAGAAAGATTTTTTAACTATTCAGCATAGACTGTTCCAAAACAAATCCATTCACAGGCTTTACTATTAGTTCAATAAATAAATATTGAAAAATGGCATTAATATTTCTATTTTATATATTTTAGCATATTTCTTTAGTAATATTTTCTGTTTTCTATTGTTGGAGTGATACTCTATTGTATTAGATTATTTTGTATTGCTTAACAATGTGCAGTCTATTCCAGTTTCATATAACATATTGCCAATAATGTGAATTTTAATTCTTAAGTTAAAATAATGGGAATTTACCATGAATTTGGACTAATTATTTAATATTCTGATTTATAATTATTTACTTTTTTCCTATAATTCCTGTCTCTTAAGGCACTTACCTTATGATTAGTAAACTTAACAAAGTGCTTCAGGAAGAAAATTGAAACTATAATCTGTCTAAAAACAAGTTTATATCATTTATAAAATGTTTTTAAATGAGAGGAGGAAATTGAATATTAAACATGTTAATCTTTTAAAAACTAGTTTTTTGTTTTTGTTTTTGGTTTTTGGCTTTTGGTTTTTGGGTCACTCCCGGCAGCACTCAGGGTTTACTCCTTGCTCTACGCTCAGAAATCACTCCTGGCAAGCTCGGGGGACCATATGGGATGCCGGGATTCGAACCATCATCCTTCTGCATTTAAGGCAAATGCCTTACCTCCATGCTATCTCTCCACCACTAAAAGCTAGTTTTAATAAAAACATGTATTTATCATATATCAGCTATGAAAAATGGAATATTTAACACCAAAATATAAAGATGAACAATGTGCACATGGAATTCCTGCTTATTGTCATTTATCACCAGAAAAATACAAATGAAAACTACTATTAGACTAGCATAAATAAAAAAATCCAGAAACATCAAATGTTGGTGGAGATATGAATGAAAAGAAACTTTCTATATTATATAGGCCTGTAAATTGTTTCAGCATTTATAAAAACAGTATGAAGATTTCTAACAATGTTAGCAGTTCTACTCTTAGATTCTTTTAGAAGAAATCAGTACTCTAATTTGAAAATAAATGAACACCTATGTTTATTGTTGTATTATTTCCAATAACTGTGGACTAAAAGCAGTCCAAGTAACTGGAAATATCAGAGAAGCTGATAAGGAAATTGTGGTATGTATACACAATAGAATGCTGCATAGCTGTTTACAAAGATAAACTATTTCATTTTTTCCCAACATGGGATGCTATATATGTCAGAGGAGAAAGACAAAAACTAATTACTCTTCTATAGAATATAAAGAACAGGAGACAGACCAAGTCCAGAGGAAAAAAGACACAACCTTTGACAAACAGATTTTTTGTGTGTGTGTGTGTGTGTGTTTTTCTTTTTTTCTTTTGACCACAACCTGCAGTTGTCAGGATTATTCTTGGATGTGTACTCAGGAATTCACTTTTGGCAGGTTATGGAAATTATATGATATGCTTGGGTTTGAATTAGGGTTGACCTTTCCCATTGTACTATTATTGCTTTTGCCTCATAAATTAAGATTTCATTTATTTTTAGTTATTAAATATATATACATATTTAATAACTTTTATATATATAATTAGGGTTAAATCTCAGTGCTTAAGTATTATCCCTAGGTCTGTGCTCAGGGATCACTCCTCTGGAATTGGAGACCATATGCAGTGCTGGGGATTGAATTCACGTTGGCTATATGCAAGGTATTCACCTTATCGGATATACTATTATACAAATTCCAGAGCTGAGGTTTTAGAAGGAACAGGAAGAGGGAAATTGCAGTGGGAGGAGGTCAAATGACCTGTAGTATCACTACATTGACTGGTAGCTGTGATGTGTATCATATATTTTGAAGAGGTGTGAATTTGTACTAACTAAAGTTTTGTCACGTATTGTAAGTGATTTTCAGTAAATAAATTATGTACATGTATTTAACAAAAGTAGTTCTATTTATGATTGTGTGATTTTAAGATAAAATTTCAGGATGAATTTTTTTTTACTCAGTGGCTTATTTTGTTTCTAGAGTTTCCTGTGTCCAAGCCCTTTGTATGACATCTACTCTATGTTTCTTGGAGCTCTATTGTGCCCTAGAGTTCTTCAGTTTTCTTTGGATCTATTTACTTTTGATTTGTCTCCTCTAATTGACAGGTTGAGCAGAGTTAGTCTGATATAATTTTACATGGTAATTTAATATTACTCCTCATTACCATCTACTAAAAATATTATCCCTGTTTTGGAAAGAAGTTTAGAAAAAATAACCACATTACCTTCTATTTTCAATGAAAGAACACTTGTAATTCATTCCTCACATTTTTTTTTTCATGAGCAATTCTTAAGTCTGAAGGTCAATCAGTAAGCTGAGGTTAAGATTTTCTAGTTGTTTGATATCTCATTGGAAACATTTATTTTTTTAATCATGTGATTTTTGTCAAAAGATGGCCAGCCTGTTAGTCGTCTGTTGGAAAATATTCTATAGCTGTCTTAAGTCTCTTGATTTTTATTTCCATTTATATAGAAAGGCTTTGTTTTATCTCTTAATAAGCTGAAACAACTGATGTGCTGTTTTACAGGATTAGTGCTCAGCAGTCTTTATAGACGAGAAACAAATGATAACAAACAGCTTCTAGATTTTCCTCCTTTAATTTAAACATCATAATTATGTGGTTCCTGATTAAGTCTCAGTCTTACAGTTTACACCACCGGTTACACATAAACATTTCCCACCACCAATGTCTTTAGTTTTCTCTCCCCTCAAACATCTGCATAAGGGGTAGGCATTTTGCTCTTCTTTCTCTCATTTTTTCTCCTTTCTTTTTTTTCACTTTTAGACAGTTATATTGCATTGCTGCTCATGAATAGGTAGCATGCATATCAATTTATCTTCATTCATCACCCAATTAGTCCTAGAGTGGTCAGTTCCAAACTATCATTGTCAGAGTGGTCCTTCTCTACTCTAATTGCTCTGCTCTATTTGTGGAAAACTTATTATAAATTGGTCCTCATGGCCCTCATCTCTATTGTCTCTGGATATTACTACCATACTATTTTATATCCCCAAAATGAGTGATATTATTCTGTTTATCCCTCTACCTCTGGTTCATTTTACTCAGAATGATACTCTCAATATCCTTCCATGTATAAGCAAATTTTATGCCTTTATTTTTTTCTAACAGTATTACATTGTATAGATGTATCCACTTATCTGGTCAAGGACACTTGGGTTGGTTTCAGGCTCTGGCTATTATAAATAGTGCTGCGGTGAACAAAGGCATGTAGAGGGCTTTTTCTGTATTATGTTTTTACATTACTAGGGTATATCCCTACGAGTGTTATTGCTGGATCTTATGGGAGATGATTTTTATTTTTTGAGGAATATTAATATTATTTTCCAAAAAGACTGGACTAGTTGGCATTTCCACCAGCAGTGAATGAGAGTCTCTTTCTCCTTGCATCTGCACCATTACTGGTTGTTCTTGTTCTTTGTAATATGTGTCAGTCTCTGTGGTGTGAGATGATACCTCACTGTTGTTTTGATTTGCAGCTCCTTAATGATTCATGATGTGGAGCATTTTTTATGTGCGTTCTGGCCATCTGGAGAAATACAGCTTTGAGACTACTTAGTTTTATTAGTTTTTTTTGAAGGTCATATAGCCGTTTTAAAGAGTTCTTTATAAAGAACTGGTTTCATTGGCATTTAGTTTATATGTTTCCTATGTTCAATAATTAATATTTATTTTAACTTTTGATATTCACACATATTCCTATATCATAAAATGATTATTTTAAAACATAGAACAAATTTCCTGAACACGTGGTGACTGCCTCAAACAATTCTCGGCAGAGGCTACAGAAGTAGTGTAGTGGACAGGGAACTTGCTTTGAGCAAGTTCTAATCCAAGTTCAGTCTATAGACTTCAATGGTTCCTTATGCTCTGTGAGGAGTGATCCTTGAGACAGAGCCAGGAGTAAAGTATGAGTACTTTTGGGTGTCCCAAAATCCACACACACACAATCCACACACACACAATAAACAACACTGCATTTTCTAACAGCTTCATCTTTTCAATCTCTTTATGCTTTTTTGCTTTCTATGTCAATAAAACATATTACAGATAATAACTTCCTGTTAAAAAGTATTTCTTGTTTTGGAATCATTCGAAATGTTTCACTTGCCTTCCTTCTTTTTGTAATTTGATGCTATTGTATATCTGCATGCTAAATCAAAAGAAAAGGACTGTATTTTATAATTTATAATTTAATATTTATAATGTCTGCCATAGTGGAGACATAAATGTAGACACAATTAAATTTGAAGGCCAATGACAGGAATGCCTTATTTATGACTATAGTAATAGTTTTATTCTGAAAATAATGCATGCTTATACTTAAAATTCAATACTTGACAGTACTGTTAGTTCTCCAAGAATCTCAATTAGCCAGTGAAATGTTCATATCTGAAAATGAACATAGATATATTCTGATTTTTCCATGCATTCATCTCAGGTTCTGAAGATTTTTTAATTTTATTTTATACTATTTAAAAGTTAATCAGTTGGCAAAAAGCTTCCTGTTCTAGAGAAAAAGAACATTTTTATTCATGGCACAGAAAATAGCATTGAGGTCCCATATTTGTATTCATTCTATTGCTTCACAAGTCTCATGGAAGCAAAGTGAATATATACCCATAATAGGCTGCAAAACAAAAGAATAACAACATTTGGAATCCCCTTTTCCCATCTTATAGCAAAGTATAAAAAATTGCTGTTTGTCAGAAATGTCTCAACTCATTCTTTAGGTACTCACTAAAAAATCCAGCCCTGAGAGTTGGTCTGGGTAAAAAGAGATTTGGGTTTTCCATTTAGTCATACTCAGAAAGTATCTTTCTAAAGTATGACTAAGAAATACAGATGACCAAAAGGCACATGAAAAAATGCTCCACTATTTATTTGAGACACAGAAAGAGGTATCTTTCAACAATATGATCCCTTGACTTTCCATCATTTTGGCTTTTGGCAAAATTTCAGATTATGCCAAATAAATTTATACATAGTTAATGTATAGATCTTTTTGTTTGTTTGTTTGTTTTTTGGGGGGGTCACACCCGGCAGTGCTCAGGGGTTACTCCTGGCTCCATGCTCAGAAATTGTCCCTGGCAGGCACGGGGGACCATATGGGGCACTGGGATTCGAACCTATGACCTTTTGCATGAAAGGTAAACGCCTTACCTCCATGCTATCTCCCGGGCCCCTAATTTATAGATCTTAATAAATCTTTATGCATATTAATAAATCTAACAAGGAACCCACAATCATTTTATGTACTAATATGTTTAAGGTTATTATGAATGGAACCTAAAGCAACAGGATTACATAAACATACAGAAATGTCTTCAATCATTTTAAACAGGTTCCTGCACTCAGGTACAGTAAATAAATCCCATGAGCCAAATTTTATGGAGCAAATATATTATGTAAGACAATTACATTATCTAGTGTTACTAGTATGAATACAAGACAGATTAGACAAACTTGATGATTTTTTGCCACTGCAGTATCCTCGTTCTTATTGAGAACATAGTCCCAGGGCATATTGCTCCCACATTGAAGGTTTTCAGGCACTCTGGACTAGTTTTGTTTAGTTTTGAGTTGCCCACATGCTCACATTAACTTTTATTTGATATCACTTGGATGAAGTGATATAGGAAACAGTAGGTCTATCTAGATTGCCATTTACAGAAGCTGTTTTAGTCAGGTAATTAATAATAATAATAATGATAATAATAATAGTTTGCCAAGCTCTGGTGTTGCATCTAGTTTACAAAGAAAACATAGATTTTCCTTCACTCTACCACTTTTCTAAGGGGTAATGGCTTCACCTAGTGATTTTTGGACCTATTCCTGGCTCAATGCTTCAATCTACTCTAGTGGTGTTTGGAAGATCATGAGGTTCTAGTCATTGAACCTGGGACTCCAATATATTTACCTATTTTTATCAATCACATTTTTTTCTCTGATACAGACCTTTCATATGGAGGTATTACATATAAATATGATAGGAACATTTTACAATATTTATAGATATTTTCTATATTAGTTCATATTGAGGCTCAGTTAGAAGCGCATATCCAAGAGTTGATTCTCTTCAATGGTCTAAAACTTTGTCAGTCTAAAGACTCTAAAACAATAGAGATTCCATATAACTAAAATAGGACACTACATTTAAATACTTCAAATTAAAAGATGATAAACTTTTGACTAGACTACCTTGAGTCATACTGACTAATATGACAGTTGTTTATTAAGCAAAGGAAGGTTCTATATACAAGAATGAAGAAGATAGAATCCAGTCTTTTCAACATAGTTGTACAATTTTCAATTATTTCATATTAATACTTTCACAATAGGTAGCCAAGAGATTAGAATTTTGGAAGGGAATAAGGCCAGATTCAAAGACCAAAAAGTTCTTGAAGACTGTTCTGATAGCTTTTGAAGTGAAATTTTAGCTAATTTTTAGTCCAACATTAAATTAAAAACTAATTAGTGAGGATTATGGAAAGTGATGTAAAACCTTAACTATTAATTATCCAATTATTGGATGGCAGAGGGCCATCATTGTTCAACTGTAGATAACCAGAAAATCACAGATATGATACAGTTTAATTTTGGGAGCATGGTGCTATGTTCAGAAATGATTGATTGGACTATAGTAGCAGCACTGATCTGAGAGACCATGCTAACTGGGTACCTATATAAAACAGAACCGTAGACAAACTAAGTTTAAGATGGTGTGGGGGGGGTTACTCCCATAATTTCCTCTTTAACTTTTGAACCATCAATTAATAGTGTGACTTCCATTTTTTTCTGATGGAAGGAAACCTCAGTATCACTTTTATCATTGTAAAGCAGTTGAGACTCGAATAGAGGGGTTTAAATGTATCAGAGATCATAAAAGGGGACGACCTTATTACAATAAATACAATTTTATTTAATTTTAATATAGTGGCCACTAACTAATTGGTAAATTAGTATTTAAATGTTAAATATTTTCAATTATTTTAATGTTTGTTTAATCCTACTTAAATTTTTATAAAGTCTCTTAAGTCTCCTTTTCACATCATTTTTTTAAAAATAGAACTTGCTTTATATAAAGTGGCTTTTTTTTATCACCTAAACATTTTTATGTCTTATGGCTTGCACATAGAGGGATGATGAATCAAGGGGCTTTAGAGATTATACTTTGAAAGTAGGAGACCTGAGTTTGATCCCAGGGGTGACCCTAAACACTGAGTAGGGAGCAGACCTAGAATACCACTTGGTATATACCATGTACATATATAAAAGGACAACACTTAGTCTAGGAGGCAATCTTTTATGGGGGAGTATATAATAAGTTAGTATGTACCAATTAAATGCAAGATGAATACAAATCTATTTGGCATAGATAATGGACATTATTTTATATGTTTATTCAAAAGATAACCTCTGATTTATTTGAGCAGAGATCAGATCAGTAGTAAAGTATACCAATCTAATATTTAATAGAATTATATTCTAGAGTTAAATTCAGATTTAGATGAATTAATGATTAATATTAGGGATCATATCATGTACAGAGAACAAGAGAGTTAGATTTGTCTAGGTATTTGTAGGTGAAGGCAAGAATTTGAAATTTACTTTAAATGTAAGAATAATGTCTTCCAAACATCACGAAAGCACCAAGGGGAGAGTAAATGAACTTGAACGGAGTCTATAGTTGATCCCATGACAATATACCCCAAGGGTGGAGAAACCCTATATCTTGTAGGCCAAGGAAATTCCTTTTCGAATGACCCCAGTATTTATTGTGCCTTTGCAGGAAGGGGAAAAATGGCAAAAAGCACAAAACACTTTTTTCTGTATTTATCTATCTACTATTTGCCAATCTCTTTGTTTTGTGTGGTTATTGAAATTATTGTCTCCATTTATATTTTTTCTTCTCTCTTTATGTGCTCAGCCACGTTTTCTTTCTTTCTTTCTTTTTTTTTTATCCCAAGACCATGGATTTTCTGTGGTGCCTATCTTTATTGTTGGAGTGCTCAGTGGGTATTTTATTTGACTCCTCTTTTTGCACTGTTGAGGTGTTTCACCTTCTTTTTCCCCTTTGTCTCTCAAACCGATGATGAGAGCCTCTAGAAGGACTCCGCCCATTGATGGCATATTTGATTGTTACCCCAGTTTATCACTCTTCTCTTCTTAAAACTAAACCACAAAACTGGAACTATCTAGTCCCACCTCCCAGTTAGAGGGGGAAATAAGGGAAGAACCAAGACCAAACAAGTATGTAAGATGTAAGCTAGGCACAGAGGGGACCACCTATTCTGGCAGCCCCAAGGGAGAGGGAGGAGGATATAGGTGGTAGAACGGGAATGGAGGTGGAGGGAGGACAACTTGATATGGGAATCCCCCCGATTTTATGTTAATATGTACCTAAAATATTATTGTCAACAATATACAAAAAAATGAAAAATATAATTAAAAAAAGAATAATGAGTAGATAGGGAAGAGTTATGATTGCATTTCAGTTTTAACAGGATTGGTTTTATGAGTATAGAGTCTATTATAGAAGCACACTTATGAAAAACAATAACAGCATATGATTGAGGAATCTTACTATGACTATGTAAATAAGATAAATGAATACTTGTATTCATACAAAAACTTGTACATGAATGTTCGTATCTACATTAGTCATGGTAGCAAAAGTCTAAAACAGCAGAGCTGGACTGTATGATAAATTGATGAACCAAGCATATATATATATATACATATATATATATGTGCATTGGCATATTATTTGGAAAGGAGAATCTAGTAATTATATATGAATAATAGATAGATGCATAATTTATATACTATGTCTATTCTAATGATATCATTGTAAGAGATATACTGAACCATATTCTGTTTGTTTCATTTATTTGAAATGTTCAGAATGGGAAAATGTCTAGATATTAAAAAATTAAAATTTCAAATTACCTAGAATCAGTGGGATAATTAGGAAGTAAACACAACGACAATCCGTTGTATTTTTTTCTTCTTTCATAATAGACATCTTTAAAATTTTCAATGTCCATACAGTTTACTACAGCATGGATGGAACTGGAAATTTTGCCTAGTAAAGTAAGTTAGAGGGATAAAGACAAATACTGGTGGTCGCAGTCATCTGTGGGATGTCATAAGACAAAACAAAAAATATATATTAAGAAAATATGATATCAATTAATAGAAAATATTTGACTTTGATTTTATGTATTTATTTAAGTTTTGGGGCCATACCTGGTGGCTCTCAGGGATTACCCCTGGCTATGCCCTCAAAAATCGCTCCTGGCAGGTTCAGAGGACTATATGGGATGCCAGGATTAGAAGCACCATTCATCCTGGATTGGCTGCATGCAAGGCAAATGCCCTACCATTGTGCTAGCTCTATGGCCCTTGACTTTGGATTTTAATACAGGTCACCATACTGAGAGCTAGAGTGGAAGAGAACAGTGTCTGGACAAGAGGTGACATAAAGACAGTGCTAGAGGTTCCTGGGAATTTTAGGAGGTTAAATGGTGCACAAAGGTTTTATATACTTTAGCACTAATGTAGCACTAACCTAGACTATACTACTACTATTACTAAAACTTCTTAACTTAAAAAATTAGAAATAAATTATGGAAAACACATTTCTTGAAGATGGTGCTGAATAAAAATTTGAAGGAAACCTCTTTTGCTCTTGAGCTGAAACTAAAGCAAACGTTTTTAAATTCAAAAGAAAATATATATTGAAATATATCCACCGCCAAAAAGAAAGAGAGAAATAGAAAACAGAATTTCTACACTTCACCCACCTCTCAGTGGTTCCAGACATCAACTCTGAAGGCAGCCTTTATCTCTTCAAAAACAATCTCTCAGGAGAAGCAAGTTTCATTGCTGTGTCATCATCAACTTTTTTCTGAACACTGTCAGCAGTGTTCATGTTGGATTTTAAGGCCATCAAGCACCAAATTAAGCAAGTTCTGCAGAAGCTTCATGACACAGAGGGGACTAAAGTCAACCCTCCATAAGACCTGGCAAAGACAAGAAAGACATAAATTTGGCTGTGTCATGATTATCATGCCCCGGATGTTGCTGGCACAATTGTGATAATATGAACTGAATATAGCTGGTTAATTTAAAACAATTTTTCTACCATAAAATATTGTGGCCTTAAGAAATAAAATTATGTTACTTTGCTATAACTCACTATATTTTACACTTAATTTTATTTTTGCATTTGTGGGATATAGCCACCTTTAGTCAAATCTTACTTTTGATTTTGGACTCAGGGTCATGGTGGGGGGGGGGTATATGTGGTGCCAAGCAGGGTTGATAATGTATAGAGCAAAACCCTTAACCTTTGTACCGTGTCTCTGGTTCTGTATTGTACTTTTTAAAGGAATGAATGGGGAAATGTTTGTTCATTTCTTATTTTCATTTTTTTTAAATATTTTTTTCTTGTTAAGTTCTGTCAGTACCTTGTATATCTTAGATATTAACCCCTTATCTGATGGGTATTGGGTTTTAACGTTTTACTCTAGTCACTATTTCCTTTGAAGTGCAAAAACTTCTCAGTTTAATGTAATCCCATTTGTTTACATCTGCTTCTACTAGTTGGGACAATGATGTTTTCTCCTTGAAGATGCCTTTAATTTCAATGTCATGGAGTATTTTTCTTAGGTTTTCTTCTATATACTTTATAGTTTTGAGTCTGATATGATGGTCTTTAATCTATTTTAAGTTGATCTTTGTGCATGGTGTTAAGGTAGAGGTCCAAGGTTGCCTTTTGCATGTGGATGACCAGTTGTCACAACATCAGTTGTCATTTTCTCAAAGAAGAAATACAGATGGCCAATAGGCATATGAAAAAATGTTCCACTACACATCAGGGATATGCAGTTCAAAACAAAAATGAGGTATCATCTCACATCATAGAGACTGGTACACATCAAAAGGAACAAGAACAATCACTGCTGACGTGGATGTGAGAAGAAGGAACTCTCATTCACTGCTGGTGGAAATGCTGTCTAATTCAGTCTTTTGGGAAAACAATATGAATATTCCTTAAAAAATAACTGAACATTGAACTCCCATATGATCTGGCTATACCACTCCTAGGTATATACCTTAGAACCACTAAAACATAATACAATAATACCCTCTGCTCTCACATGCTCATAGCAGCATTATTTACAATAGAGAGAATCTGTAAGCCACCCAGATGACCAGCAATGGATCAGTGGCTCAAAAACTGTGGTACATCATGGGGCCAGAGTGGTGGTAGAAGTGGTAAGGCATCTGCCTTGCCCATGCTAGCCTATGCCAGACCGTAGTTCGATCCCTTGGATCCCATATGATCTCCCAAGCCAGGAGCAATTTCTGAATGCATAGCCAGGAGTAACCCCTGAGCGTCATTGGGTGTGGAAAATAGAAGGAGGTGTTCATTTTATGGCTGAAACCCAATTATGAACATATTTGTAACCATGGTGCTTAAATAAAGATATTATTAATAAAATATAAAGGTATGAATGGTATAGTAAATAAGTACTTATCAACAAAATTGATGTCTTTTAATGAATTCAACACATCATTTCTTGGTACAGACCTAATGTATACTGATAATCAGGGTTTGGAGGACAGAGTATTCTGGTTTGACCAGTTATGTAAGTCAGTTTGTTTGGTTCTTGTGCCAATTGAGCTATAGGGGTTACTGGGTCACAGAAAGTGGCATTAGTCATACTATGGGGCTGTGAAATACTGGTGAACTGATTTTGGGTATTGCATTTATCATGTATGTCTATGACTTGTGTTTTGTCTTACACTGTTTTTCAAGGTAGTGATACTGGGCTTGGTTAAGAATATGATGAGAGGTAGATCAGCTCTAAAGGAGATTATGGAATTTGGCAATTCCAAGTAATGGATGTAAATGCAGAGGGCTTTTTCCTCAGAAAATAGCACAGTGTTTTTTGGTTCAAGTTTGCTTAAATACTTTCAATAAGATAGCAAAATAATAATTATGGATTGGACTTAGCATGACTGTATCAAAACCTGTTTCAAAGGTGTGATATTGTCATGCCAAAAGTTTTTCCTATAATGGTAATTTCTAAAACCTTATGGCTAAAGGAAAGAATTTGTTGATTAGGGAGATTAGTACATAGTATAGTGGTTAGGGTTCCTAGCTTGTGCGAAACCAATGTATGATTTTTGGCACCACATAGTCCCCTGAGCATCTTTTGTTATTTCCATGAAGGCCTCTCAGCATCACTGGAGTTACCCAGATTTTTATGGTACCAGAGAGCCTTAGAAGCATTACAAGCATTACATCCTTGGTCCCTGGACTTAACCACTTGTGTGGGACCCCTGAACTTCCTGAACACTTTTTTGTAATTCCCTCAGTAAGATGAACATGAAAAGCAATGCATAGAAGATTAATGCATTTCTTTCTATACATTTGCATTAACAATGAGTGGAGTGATAGCTGCTGTTCAAAGTAAACTTTACAGTGCCTATTTATATAGCATTTCTGTATTGATATCATATTTAATGGAGAAGAAATAGAGGCAGAAAGACAAGTGCATTACTGAATACTAGAATAAGATGGTGGAAGGTGTTTAACCCCAGGTCAGTTTCTCCCTTGTATCATTCAGATATGTAGATGTAGGAGTGGTAGCAACATATAGCAAGTCAATTTCATGTCTTCTTCCAATTGTTTATATTTTTTAAACATTGGGAAAAATATGGACGTTAATAACAGTCTGTGGAACTCGCAAAAACTGTGACGAGTGAGTGATTTGACTGGAAGCTAGTGAAAGACTGCTGAGAGCAGTGAAATCCATTTGTATTGTTGAGTCCATAAATCGAATTTGACAATAGGCAGCAATTGTGCAAAGTGAAGCAATAATACTTTATTTAAAGACAATTTATCATATAGTTGGCATAGTCTATCATAATACATCTGTTTCCAGGTAAGTGGGAACAACATTATTAAAAAGAATAAAAGAAAAGAAGTGTATCAACAAGAAAACTTGTGAAAATTATTGTATCTAAAATGAGGTCTTTTAGTCAGAAGGAAAAGTAAGTAAGCTCTTATACTAGCCGATCATTCCTTTACTTATTTTGTTTCTGAACATTAGGTGGCTTAAGATACACAGTGGCAATTACATTGTGCGCCTATAGGATGACAGTATAAAAAACATTGGAGTTGTGTCATAGCCACAAATATGGCCTTTCAGTCTAGGAATTCCAAGCACTGTTGTTTTATAAGGCCTTTCTCCATAGTGTATTAGATGGCCATCTACTCTTCTTGCATATGGTTTTTCTTCTGTGTGTTTTTATATTAACAATTTCTTCTTAATGGAGTTTCCAGTCAAATTGGATAAAATTACATGAGCTCATTTTTCATTAATTTCCTCTTTAAAGACCCTATCTATAAGGCATATTATAATTAATTTTTAAAATACTTTTATATTGGACCGGAGAGATAGCATGGAGGCAGGGCATTTGCCTTGCATGCAGAAAGATGGTGACTTGAATACCGGTATCCCCTATTGTCCCCCAAGCCTGCCAGGAGTGATTTCTGAGCATAGTGCCAGGAGTAACCCCTGATCACTGCTGGGTGTGACCCAAAAACCAAAAAAAAAATCTTTTGTAAATATGGGCCACCCTTGTCAGGGGTTACTCCTTGCTCTATGCTCAGAAATTGCTTCTGGCAGGCTTGAGGGAACCATATGGGATACTGGGATCGAACCAAGGTTCTTTTTGGGTCAGCTGAATACAAGGCAAATGTCCTACTGCTGTGCTAGCTCTTTGCCCTCCCCTCTTTAAATACTTTTTAAAAATCTTACATATGGAAACAAATTCTTATCTACTAGGGATAGGAACACAAAAATATTATATTGCAGTGGGGCCTTACACCCTGAATATTTTTCATAGATCAGATATTGCCCATTCACCCATGAACCTTGGATCTCATCTATAGAACCAGCATGGTTTTCTACACGAGCACCAGGAATCGATCTTTATCAGGGAACCTAATGCTGCTCTGGCATTGGCTTGCTTCAGAGTGGGTTTATATGACACCCTGTCAACTTGGTAATAACAAAAACTTGCTTTTAGGGCAGGGCTCCCTGCATTGCCACCTAATGGTGAGATGAAACCAGAAGATGCTTCCCATCAACCTGACTTTGACATAGGATCTGTACAAACACCAGGATCTCTCACTACAGAAACCTGATTACAACAACCGTGATTGTGAAGAACTTTTACTGAGATCATAGCGAAATGACTTTGGAGGTAGATAACTTAGCATGCCTAGAACCTGTAATTGGTCTCATGCCAGATGCTTTATGGATAAGATCTCCCTGTTTTTAGGCCAATTTCTCCATATTTTGCTGTACCAATGCAAACAAACAAGAAACCTGCTACACAAACACCTATTTTTTAAATTGGATTTTTGAACCTATTATCTTATAAATTGGGGCTTCCTCCTTTTTCATGAACCTTGGGACACACATTATTTTATTTTACCACATATTCTGCATTTCTCTATAAAACTAAGAAGAAAGAATCAAAGAACATCTGGGGGTCAGATCATCTGGGGTTCAGGAGCCAAGTGGCCTTGGATGCATTGGCAGGGAAATAAATAAGGACAGTACTAAATATCCAAGCCAAAGTCAACAATAATAGAATCAAGGGACTTAAAATTTAACAATCTAAACTTAAAGGGGACTGTTATACTGGCAGGTCAGGGGTCAAAGGGTAGTATAATAGGATGCACTCTGGGTCCATTGGTGGAGAGATGTTGAGCCTGGAAGTGGGAAGGGCCCTGACTCAATGCATATCTCAAATTAAGCTATGAAGAAGATCTATTGATCACAATTGTGTAGATAAAATAAAAAATTTAAAGAAAATTAAAGATCTTATCTATAAATACAAACTGATTAAAAATACTTGCAGTTAAGACCTGAGATGGAATTTTTTCCATATGGTTACAAAGGAGGAGCTACTTTTCCATTACTTGGTATACAATGCTGAAGTTATAAAACCTAAATATTTTTTGTCCCCAAATTCCCAATACAGACCAGGCAAGGGTCTGGGTTGAGGTGCATATGGGGTGCATTTACTGTACCTCCTCTTTCTATACAGTCAGGGTGAAGAACACAGCCGGTGGTAAGAAATGGGAGGCCTTATTTATTCTTTTCTTTATTTTGATATATATATATATATATATACATATATATATATATTGATTTTTGGGTCTCACCCGGCAGTGCTCAGGGGTTACTCCTGACTCCATGCTCAGAAATTGCTCCTGGCAGGCTCGGGGGACTTTTAACACCCCCTTCACCAGTGCAACTTTCCCACCACCAATGTCCCAAATCTCCCTCCCACGCAACCCACCCCCGCCTGTACTCCGTACAGGCTTTCCAGTTCTCTCATTCATGAATATGATAAGGATAGTTCTCTGTGTAGTTATTTCTATAACTGCACTTACCATTCATTGTGGTGAGCTTCATGAAGTGAGCTGGAAGTTCCAGCCCTCCTCCCATTATCTCTGAGGATTGGTTCAAAAAATGACTCTCATTTTTCTCAGAACCCAT